>JBBPTE010000223.1:0-27390 GCA_038093935.1 Tylopilus cf. pallidocervicolor | reverse complement strand
TAGCACATCACACGGAGTCGTACTCCTTACTCTAACCTGGTTGAAGGTTCGTCACGCTGTGCTGTTCTCCGACGTACACACATTGCAACTCGTGTGGACTCGTAGCGTTGGTGATTACCCGCGGGATCCCTATATAAGTGCTACGAATGAGTCTTGCATTATTATGTCGTGACTGATCGAGTTCATTTGAGTCCGTGCGCGAAGGCTGCGTAAGGTTAGGGCTTGCCATTTGAAGATGGACATAGCATGTTCGCAAAGTGGTACTCAATGCACACCCACCGACCTTCAAGGCGCATACATACGCGTGCCCAGTTCTCAGATTCTCGGCGGATGTAAGATAAACCTTCTGATGTTGGTGTTTTCCGGTCATATTATTTTATCTGACGTACAAGTTCATTGCTCGACCAGGTGAGAGGCAGTAGAGTATCATCTGCTCTCCCAGTATCCTTGTGAGTCGCAATGGGTCACTCATGTCAGTGATTTGGTGTTCACCTTGTACCTTGCACCGGAACGCTTCATTCATGATTAGTGTTGCCATGGCCTGGCCCGAAAGCCTTGAGCCGGTCAAGCCTGGCCCCGAATAGCCTGGCCAGGCCAGGCCACATTAGGGGCTTGGGGGGGCCTGGAGCCTGGCCTGGAATTTTGAGAGGCTGTGAGCTGGGTCAAGCCAAGCTGCAGAAGCCCCGAAGCCACGAGATTTGGGGGGTCATTCCTAGCCAGCAAGAGCCAATCCCTATACATGTTGAGATATCATGGTTTCAGGTATCTTATCTTATCTTCATACCATGATATTCTAGGCCCAGATGAGCTAATTGTGGTGCCTTATTACACTTACATGATTTGTCAGACATGACATCATAGATAAGCTCCTTTATTGCCATTCACTGATATACTTGTTATCTGACTGCAGATGACTCATTCTTCATCATCCTGTCACATGACCTTCCATGACATTCCATGGAATTCCTCTTCGCTACTATATGTAGTATAGGTCCCAAATAGGGACAAACATTACTGTTAGTATATAAGACCGACGCTGTCACCTCTTATGAATAACAGTCCTTCGACCTGTTCTTTATCCTGCTCAGCTCTTAAGCTTCACTGCTCTACACTCTACTAGCTTAACAGCTATCCTCAATACTCAACACCACTTCCTTCATCACATACAATCATACCTGGTATGTTTCTTACCAGGTGTTCCTCCCCTCTGTCTGTGCTTGTCAGAATCATAGAGTTCCGATAATACATGGTAAGTTGATATGAAAATTTTCCTAAAGTTTCATGTCTTCCCAATCGCTTATTATCAAATGGCGCCATATACCAATATGTCCGCCACCGAAGAACAGCCTCGCCGGCCTAAACATGTACCTGTATCATCTGTGCGTGTGACATGTGCTGACAACGCTGCCGATTTGGAGTTATCCTTCCATTGTAGAGCACAGGTAGTAACGCGCCCACCTAAAGGTGACAACGGGCTTGGCACAAAATGCAAGGTTCGCGATGTCGAAGCCCCTGTTACCCCCATTCCCTCCACCAACTCTGAGGCTGAGGGCCCACCTAAAAAGAAGAAGGGTAAGTTGCCAGTCTTGAATATATAATTCTCAACAAACGTCATCTTAGGGATTCAGAAGGACCAGTTACCATTGACCACCAATAAGTCTGATGGGCTAACTGGGTCTGATGGTGAAACAACCAATAGGTGAGGTCACAGTCGGCGAAGCCTTAGGTTTGCACTAGTACTCAAGGGTCGAAAGTCGCTTAGAGGGAAATCTCCAAGAGACTAGACTGAGGACTGTAGCCTCAGTGTCTCCTGGTATATATAGACTATAGAGCTGTATGTACATGTTTGGACTACAGCTATCAACCAATCGTGAAGTTTGGATAGCAGTCTATGCTAGCCAATGGCGTATCGTACTTGGCACAGCTGAGATAAGTTATCAGTCATCTGCAGTAGTGGGGATCAGAAAGAGGAGAAGCCATCGAGGCTGTGTGACGGAAATGAAAAGAATGGAAGCTGGGCATAGCCCTGAGCAGTAATGAATGTGCAATGCCTCATCGTAGATGTGGCGGTGGGAAATGAATGCTGTTGCTGTCAAGGCGTAGGGTGGAAATGAATAAAGTGACAGAGATCTCTGTATCCTAAATTGGTTAAGATCTGGATCGGGCGAGCATCTCAGAGTCAGATGGAACTTAGTGATCCTGAGTTCCCATAGGGGGAAACTGCGAGTCCTACCATGCACTCTTGTGCCGGATCTGCGAAAGATAAAAGATAAGATGCATCCGTTATCGCGATAAGATAGAAAAGAAAGAAAAAGTCTGTCTAAGTCCGTTGTCCGTTGTATAGCGATCGTAACACTACCCCCTCTCTATGGATCGCATTCCAGGCGATCAAAGGGGATTTCGGAGTGGTGGTGTATCTCCGATCGGTTGTCACCGGTTGGTTTGAATAAAAATAGGAATTCGGAGGGGTCGATGGAAAGGATCCGGGGGGCGGCTGGGTGACGTGTGTGGAAATCTCGTATAGACTTCGTTGCATTTGTTAGATTACCGACGGGTTCCCACGTATGATCAGTTTCATCATAGCCCTTCCAGTGGATTAAATATTCTAATCGGCGTCCTTTGTAGCGCGAGTTGACTATGTAATCGACTTCCCATTTGTTGTCTCTGTCCTCTGTGACTTGCACAGGACCTGGGTGTCTAACCGGTTGGCCTTCTAGGCGTTCCTTGTATGGTTTGACCTGGGATACATTGACTGTGGGGTGAATGCGCATGCTTTGGGGTAGCCGTAACGTAACCGCATTTGGTCCTGCCAAGGCGGTGATGGTATATGGGCCTAGCGATCGCTCTGTAAGTTTGCAGCTAGTGCGGGTTAATTTAAGATTCTCCATGGAGAGCCATACTAGATCTCCAATGGTAATTGAGGACCGGTGTCTATCGGCTTGACATTTCATGCGTTCCTGCGCATTGGCGATGTTCTTCTTTATGTCAGATAGAAGCTTTAGGTAGTCATCAGTGGTGGGTGCTTTCGAGCTTTGTGTGGCTGAAGAGGTAGAGGGTCCTGCCTGAACAGAATAAGGGTGTGTCACCTCAAAGGGAGACTTCTTAGTGGCGGTATGCTTCTTCTGATTTATGGAGAACTGAGCAAGCGACAGCCAGTCTGCCCACTCATTTTGCCTATCAAAGCAATAAATACGTAAGAATTTCCCAACTTCCTTGTTTACAATCTCAGATTGTCCATCCGTCTGGAGATGGAAGGTGGTCGAGAGTTTGATTTCTATTCTGAGCCTGTGGTTAATTTCTCGCATAACCTCCGATGCAAATTGGGGTCCACGATCGGAGGTAATAGTTAGTGGAAGTCTATGGTGCTTCCAGATGTTGTTCATAAATAATTTGGCCGTTTCTAGGGTGGATATATTTTTTGTGCAAGGGATCAGTTCAACTTCCTTGCTAAACTGATCTACTACTGTCAAGATAGAGTCGAATCCTTGGGAGAGCGGGAGATCTGTGATAAAGTCGGCAGTAATATGTTCCCAAGGGTGTTCGGGAATCGGGAGCAGTTGGAGCAGCCCGCTAGGGGCTTGGTTGGATCTCTTGTGTCTTTGGCATGCGTTGCATCTAGCGACATGATCCTTGACTGTCGAAGTCATGCCTGGCCAGAAATAATTACATCTAAGTATTTCCAGGGTCTTTTGGTAACCCAGGTGGCCATGAACCGGGGGGTCATGAGCGGATTGGATGATTGACATCCGTAATAAGTTAGACGGGGGTACGTAAAGGCGGCCGACGTCGTCGGATAGGCAGCCGTCGCATTCTTCTTGGATACCATGTTTTCGTTCTAATTCTCGTACATCTTGTTCCAAGAGCTTATATGTTTCTAAGAAGATTTGATGTCTAATTTGAGCCCCTTCATCGGTGATCGAGACCGTGGTCGAACGGATCATCTCCAGGGAGATGACTAATATTCCTTTATTGTCATCGTCTATTCCTTTTGCATGATCCTCTTGTCTAGAGAGGGCGTCTGCTTTAGCCATCGAGGTCCCTGGTTTATGCACCCAGAGTGTGTTGAATCGGAATAAATATTGAGCCCAGCGAGCTTGCCTTCGATTGAGGTCTTGTCATTGCATGAACCATTGTAGGTTCGTGTGATCGTTCCAGATCTCGAATTGGTGTCTAGCACCTTCTAGGTAGTGTTGCCATTGTTCTAGTGCTTGGATAACGCCTAGCATTTCCTTATTGGCAATGGGATAATTTCGTTCTTGATCTGTCATTGAATGGCTCGAATAGGCCACTGGGTGCCATTTATTGTCTTTTAAAATAGATAGTACTGCTCCCGTGGCAAAGTCCGAGGAGTCACTCTCGACTCGGAATTTGCAGTCTATATCTGGGTAAGCAAGAATCGGGGCGGTGGTAAAATGCATCTTGAGCGTATCGAATGCTTCTTGGCATTTGTCAGTCCATATGAACGGGGTGTCTTTCTTCATTAGGTCATTTAGTGGTCTAGCCACTTTTGAATAATCCTTGATGAAGCATCCATAGAAGTTTGCTAACCCCATGAAGGATCTGACTCCGCATAGATTCTTCAGAATTGGCCATTCCAAGATGGCTTGGACTTTTGTTTGGTCCATTTTAATTCCATCCTTTCTGACTATCATGCCTAGGAAGTCAACTTCCATAGCGCGGAAAGTACACTTTTCCGGTTTTACATAAAGATCGTTTTCTTCGAGCCAGCGAAGGACTTCGAGTATGATACGATCGTGTTCGGCTTGATCGTCCGTCTTGGTAAATATCATTAGGTCATCTATGTAGACCACCACAACGTCGTCCATATCGGCGAAGATTTCATTCATCATCGCTTGGAAGGTGGCAGGGGAATTGCATAACCCGAAGTACATGACTAAGGGTTCGAATGCGCCTTTGAAGCAGACGAAAGCGGCTTTCCATTCGTTGCCTTCCTTGATTCAGATGTTGTTGTAACCCCATTGGAGGTCCATTTTCGTAAAAAGTTTTGCACCGCAAAGTTTATCCACCAATTGGGATATGAGCAGAAGGGGATAATTATTCTTTACCGTGTGTTCGTTAAGGTATCGGTAGTCCTGTACCATTCGCTTTTTGCCGTCCTTTTTCGGAACGAAGAAGACCGGAGAGGTTTGGGGGGATTTAGAAGGTCGGATGTACCCCTTAGCCAGCTGGTCATCTAGGAAGGCTTTGACCTCTTCTTGCTCCATCACCGAGAGGGGAATCAATCTACCCTTCTTTGGCTTAAAGGTATCTTTGAGATCTATCACGTGATCCCATGGTTTGCATAATGGCATGCGCTCCAATTCCTTTTTTGAGAATACGTTATAATACTTTCTATATTTGGGGGGGACAAGATCTTCTACCGTGGGTTTCGGATCTTGTTTTTGTTCCTTTTGCGCTTCTAGTGCTCTAATGGTGGCATGGACCTGATATTGGAGGTCCTCTTCCTCTTTCTCCTGAAGGTGTAAGAAAAGGGGTTTGCTCTGCAAGCGATGGCAGTGGCGTGGGCATCAGGTCATTCGGACTGTGCCTTTTGTCCAATCTATTTCTGGATTGTGTCATTTAAGCCATTCATATCTGAGGATGAAGGCGTTCTTTCCCAGATCAGTTACTTCTGCCATAACCTTTTCTCTGTGTCCCTGGAACTCTACTACCAGCTCCGCTGCATGAGAGATGCTTCCTGCGGAGTTTTTGGTTCCATCAACGTTGTAGACAGGGATTTCATGTCGGAGTTTTGTAAGAGGGAGTTTGGCGTCTTGCGCCCATTTACGATCAATAAATATGGTGTTAGCTCTGCTGTCCAGCAGAGCCTTAGTGTGGGTATAGTTATCTTCGCGTCAGTTCACGAAGGGGGCGATGCAGATATCTAGAAGGATTTCTCGATCTAGATGGATGTTCCTGACGAAGATGTTTTCAGGAAATTGATCTTCGGCAGTGGCGAGAGATGAAGGTTTTTGAGGGGAATTAAGCACCGGTGTAATGCTCTGGCCGAGCCTCTGAGAGGGCTCCCCTGTCGGCAATGGAGATTCTGTTAAGTTAGGAGAAAATTGTTCAGGAATGTCCGAGGCATCCGATTCCATACATTCGTCGATCGTAAGTAAAGAAAATGGATTTACAGAAGAGATATTTTTGTGCTTTTGTACGTATGTGGGAGACCATGAAGAAAAAGAAACTGGTCCAGTGGAGCCCTTACCATTCCCAATATGGCTTAGGCTTGGCCTTTTCCCAACTTCGATGCCAGGTTTTCATAATCCCAGAACCAAGCCCGGGCGGCTTCGAAGTCCATTCCTTGTATATTGGCCATGTAATCACGGCCTTTTCCTTTTGGCTCCAGTTTCGGTGGTGGAGCTGCATTACTGTTTGTCCGGCTCCTTGGCGCGGAGTGGACGTCCCTTGTGGTGCTTTTATCCTCTTCCCAGGAGGTTGCGTCTTCATTGTTAGAGACGTGGACATTTCTGGACCGCTTCTTTGAACAGTCCTTTCAGTGAGAATGGTCTTTGACCGACTTGTATCCACATTCCGGACATCTTTTTAGTTCCGGATGTTTGCAGTCCCTTGTAAAATGTCCTTTTCCACCGCATCCGAAACATTCGTGGGTAGCGGTTCGGGTGGCATCAATGTCCATCGCATTTGGGTCGCAGGATGGCCGGCGTAGCTCCGTCCCTCGTGTTGTCCCTCTTGCGAGGAGTTTCATTAAGTTTTCTCGTTCACCTTGGACCTTTAGGTAGTTGGTGAACGTGTCAAGGTCTTGCGGGTAGCCGTTTTCCCGCATATATCTTTTCATGATCTCCTGATCCGCGTGGTGGTAGAGGAGATCTATTATGTGGGCTTGGTCTAGTTCTGCCACGAATTGATGAGATTCAAATTTCGATAGGAACGTTGCCATATTGGTTTTTCCTTGTATTAGGTGGAGCAGCTGTTGTTTGTGCCACTCCTTGTCGTTGACGGGATGGAAATGTGCCAACATCATTTTGGTGAATTCTTCCCAGGAGGGCCAGCCCCTGGTTTGTGCTCTTTGGAAGATTATGTTGGCGATCCGGGCTGCGTCACCTTTCTTCATCCATGAGAGTACTGCTCTTACAGCAGTGGTTTCGTTGAGCACTCGGGGGTTTTCTGCTTTCCACATAAGTATTTTCCCCCACCATTCGTTGAATATGTGGCCCCTCGTTCTGTCAAAGTCTCCAGGGTCCACTATTATCTTGGAGAGCTTTGGTTCTCCGCAAGGAGCCGCTCCCTGAGCTCCGGTGGGTGTTGCTGCAATCTGGTCTTCGGCCTATGATAAATTGTTTCTTAGTTGTTGGATCGTCAGTCGTTGACGATCGATTATTTCTGATAATCTTTCTCTCTGTCGTCGGGCAGAGAGATGCGATTCTTCTGACGCTTCGAGGTATAGTCGTAATTGCGCCCCTACTTCTGCAATATCTCGGTCTTGATGCAGACTTAGAGCCGTGAGGCTTGCTGCAAGTACAGGGGGAAGGACAGTTTGGGGCATTGCAGGTTCGCGGGGGAGAGATCCTGACATTTCAAATGAAAAGCATAATTATTATTTTTTAGAAGAATTTTCTGTAGTCTACCCTCGTCACTTTTCTCAATTTCTTTACTGAGGTCGGGATGTGATATCCAGGAAGGGGTTCTTTGCTGATTCTATAGGCGTTCCTGGTGTAGACTTTCCTCTGCCGTTTGATAGACCAAGGAGGGGGTGGAGATGGTGTGAGGGAAGAGAGGGGTGAGAGAGAGCCTTGCTCGATCTCTGAATGTTCTCTCTTCTTTAGTCTGGAGCTTTCTCCTAAGGAAAGCCTTACGGTTATCGGAGTTGGCTCTCGCTTGATAGGCGGAGCGGAGATTGTCCTTGTGGGGGTGGTGTCGTAGAACTGGTGTCCAGGCAGAGGGAGTGGGGGCCCATGGACGAGGCGGGTGAAGGGCGGTGGAGTATTCTCTGGGGTGAGGTCGTTGGGGTCTATCTCTTCTTCGTATGGGCTCAATATAGAGACCAAGTCTTCTTCCAACCTCTCTAGCCACGAGATGGCTTGGGTGTGGAAGCGGGGGTGAATCGGTGGTGACGGGTCTCTCTCTGAGCTGTCTAAGTTGGCGGTAAAGTCGTCTGGTGCTTGTCCACACCCTAGTCCCAGCAATCCAACTTCTAAATCTGCTGCTGACCATTCCTCTTCTACTATGTTAATTTCGGATGTTAAGAACCGAGCGATTCGACGCGCGTACTGTTCTCAGTCTACGGCTGTAGAAGGGAGGGATCTGTGGAAAGAAATCGGCACTTATGTGCATACTACCGTTAGTCGCTGTGCGCGATGTCTGTACGGTTCATAGGTATTACAACGTACTCTTGTCTTGAATATGAGGGCAAAGGTAAGGATGGTGAGTCTAGTCTAGTGAAACAACCAATAGGCGAGGTCGCAGTCGGCGAAGCCTTAGGTTTGCACTAGTACTCAAGGGTCGAAAGTCACTTAGAGGGAAATCTCCAAGAGACTAGACTGAGGACCATAGCCTCAGTATCTCCTGGTATATATAGACTATAGAGCTGTATGTACATGTTTGGACTACAGCTATTGACCAATCGTGAAGTTCAGATAGCAGTCTATGCTAGCCAATGGCGTATCGTACTTGGCACAGCTGAGATAAGTTATCAGTCATCCGCAGTAGTGGGGATCAGAAAGAGGAGAAGCCATCGAGGCTGTGTGATGGAAATGAAAAGAATGGAAGCTGGGCATAGCCCTGAGCGGTAATGAATGTGCAATGCCTCATCATAGATGTGGCGGTGGGAAATGAATGCCGTTGCCATCAAAGCGTAGGGCAGAAATGAATAAAGTGACGGAGATCTCCGTATCCTAAATTGGTTAAGATCTGGATCGGGCGAGCATCTCAGAGTCAGATGGAACTTAGTGATCCCGAGTTCTCATAGGGGAAAACTGTGAGTCCTATCATGCACTCTTGTGCCAGGTCTGCAAAAGATAAAAGATAAGATGCGTCTGTTATCGTGATAAGATAGAAAAGAAAGAAAAAGTCTGTCTAAGTCCGTTGTCCGTTGTATAGCGATCATAACAGATGGCCTCCTCAAGGACATCAAGGTCGTTGATGTGGATGAGCTAACCAAGAGGGGACGTGCCAAGCACACTCAAGATATCAATGCACTCTTTTCTGCTCTGTATCCAAAGGATGGAAAGAAGTACTGGGATTGTCACTCCTGCAAGTGTGTTCCACTTTCTTTTCATCACCATGCTCTTTATTAACCTTGTACCAGTGAACAATTTAAGAAGTGTGTAGCAATCATCAACGAAGTGACCACATTATGACATTACCAGCAAGCAGCCCACCAGGAAAAGTATTGGCAGTGGGCGGCTCAGAACAGTTTTGTGTCTATGCTCCCTGTAGATACTAAACGCTGCTGAGACAAGGAAGCTCATCAATGACTTGGAGCCACATCATCCAGCACCAGCATCAGTCGGCAGCCTTTCCTTGACAGCCACCTTGTGCCAATGGAGATGATTATTCAATATTTGAAATCCGTGTTTCGTAACACTGCTGTCAAGTGGCTTGTTGCGACAGACCAGGTGAGGACTGGGTTTTATGGATGATAGTGTGACCTACTAATGAATCACTTGGACGCATAGCCTATCCATGCCGTGGAACATCTGACCTTTCAAAAAATGCTGGATATCGCCTCACGTGCTCCCAATAGGATTACTCTGCCCAGTCGCACTATGATGCATGACCTCATCATCAAGAAATTCAAGCTTGATTTCCTCTCGCTCAGAAAGAAACTCTTGGTATGTATGCATCCTATTATGCAATACTTGACTAATATGCGATAGAGTAAGAGCATTCCTGGTCAGATCAATCTCACCTGCGATGTATGGCAAGCCTCAAACTGTGACGGATACTTTGCTGTCACTGCATCATGGATTGAGGAGAACACACCCCACATGTAGATCCTTCAAACTGGCCTTGTCATGTTCATTCAGCTCAATAACACACACAATGGAATCCATCTTGGACAGGCACTGTATAAAGCAGTCAAACGCCTTGGTACAACACATAAGGTGCATAATCTACTTGTAAGTACGTGTTTGTTCACATCCCTGACTGTGTATTAGATTGGATATGTCACATGTGACAATGCAAGTAACAATGACACGATGATGGCAGAGTTTGCCCATCTTCTCACATCTAAGACAGGTAAACCTTTTGACAGGGCAAAGCAATGATTACAGTAAGTCATTGTTGGCATCTAACACCGGCATATTTTAACTGATACATATATCTGTCATAGTTGTATGGCCCACATGTGACAACCCTCAAGGCTGTGCATAGGGGTGCAGCCATAGACATGACTACTGCACTGCGCTGATAGGTCGCCGTAGAGCAGAAGTGTAATCGTAGATGTGAAGAAGAAGGATGTACACAGCCATAAGGCTGGGCAAGGAATAAAGAGGGGGTGAGCACGGTGAGCCCAGCGAGAGCTGTGCATATCATAATGCCAGTTTCAGGGTGGAGGCTATCCATACCCTTACTGGTAGGCACTCCCGTTAGAGGTGTCGAGCTTGAGGGGTAAACCCCAAGAGACTAAGCTGGGGAACCAGTGAAGGCTCTTAGGCATTATATACATCTAGTATATATGTTATGTAATTGTGGGGGCTGTAATGCCCATATCGTACGATAAGCCTCTAGCATATAGCATAAGTAGCTCTTATCATAGAAGCACTGAGGGCATAAAGGGGTGGCAGCTCCTTACCCTGAGGTCGCCAGTGGCACATCAATACATAAGTTGTTCCCTATGGAACTGGTGGTTCTAAGAATGGTGATGGGGATCAGTGGCGTAAGAAGACAAGGGATGAGATCCCCGTCATGGGAATCATAGATCGTAAGTTGAAAACAGGTGTGTATGTAACTGTAAAGTAAGACCGGTGGGCATGCTGGTATGAACCAGTCCGTTGTGCAGACAACAGTTGCATGCTTGCAACACCACATTATCAACCTTGCCATGCAGGCATTCCTTATGACCTACAGCACATCAAAACACTATGATCCCTCTTCGCCCGACACCAATATTGTCATCTCCAATGATGGTGATGATTGAGACCCAGTTGGCCTTGTCTGTGCAATCTCCATAAAGGTAAGCATTGGTGCATGTGATTGGAGTTGCCAGACACTGACATGTATCTTAGGCATGCTCCTTGGTGCAATGCAAAGAACTGTTTAAGAGCATCCAGACATGCTCTCTGCTCCTGCAGCTCATACTTGATATGAAAGTCCAATGGTCATCAACATTTGCCATGCTCAGTCATGTGCTTGAGCTGAAGGAGATAATATATTGTCCATGATATTTGTGTCTATCTCACCAATACTAATATAGGATGTCAACATGTTTATTGAACAGCTTGCATTCAAACATCATGGAAGCGATTCAGAGAAATGCCACAAAGTACTGGATCTCCAGTTATCAGAAGAGGAGTGGGACCAAGTCTGTCTCCTTCTAACTCTCTTAGTGGTATGTTGACAATTTTCGTACTTCATTGATCATCCTCAATGATTGTATCATTAGTTCGCAGAGAATGCTCAACATGCATTCTCAACAGAGCAGGGACCTATGCTATATATTGCCCTCCCAGCATTGGAGGCATTACACAAAGCATGGTTGTCATGCACAAAGAGCAAGAAGTTTACGAAATTCAGTGCTGCACTCAAAGCAGGGGTCAAAAAAATATCTCACTATTATGCACAGACGGCAACGGCTGACGCACATATCATCGCAATGAGTAAGTAAACATGTGATGCATGGTGTGTATCTGATACTGATCTACTTTGCTCTAGTTCTCGATCCTCATCAAAAACTCAACTACATCCGTGCTAATTGGGGTGAACAGCTCTCAATCGAAGCAATGAATCATGCTGAAATGATCATGAGTTTTTTTTTCTTGTATGTGGATCTGCATTAATAAATCTATCAAGTATAAGGAATGTTACAATATGATGTATGACTCTGATGCCAAAGCTCTACCAACCACGGACCACAAATACCATATCACAACACACAACTTGAAACTTGATGTCCTGTTAGGGTCCTATATTGAGGATGAAAGTAATTGTGAGGACGAGGATGAGGGCAAGGGCAAGATCAGCCATAACAGGAGCAGCAAGCATTGCAGTGATCCCACGTGCCCTTGGCTGCAGGATTTCCACAACTACCTCAATACCCGGGAGCACCTTGGTGACTCCACTATTGTACAGTGGTGGGGAATGCATTCGACACAATATCTAGTATGAGGATCCCTGGCATGAGACTTTCTCTCAGTCATGGCCAGTTCCATATCATCAGAACGAGTATTTTCATGTGCCAGGATAACCATCAGCAAATGCTGCAACCATCTTAAGGCTGACATCGTGGAGGCACTTCAGTTTGTGAAGTGTAGTACAAGATCGAATATCTTGGTTCGAGAGGATCCCTCGGTTGCTACTGAGGCAGCAATGCATGGCAAGGCAGATTTTGGCGACAACAGTGGAGAGACTGAGAATGAGTGAGATGGCGGCATTTTGGACAATAAATAGCTGTTCAACTTGAGTAGTATGTTTTGTATTCATTGGATTATATCGAGCTGCAGCCTAGGCCCTAGCCAGGGCTTTCAAGCCAGGCCAGGCCGTCTTTGGGGGCTTGAGGGGCTCAAAGCCTGACCCGTGATTTTGTGAAGCCACAGGCCCCCTAAGCTGGGCCTGAGCCAGGGCTTTGGGGCTGGACAGGGCCCTGGCAACACTATTCATGATAACCACTCCCTCACCACCCTGTGCCATCACTTGATATAATCTAATGTGCCTTTCAAAATATGGTTGTTATCCTCCTTGGTGATCTCAAGACGCAACATGTCACATCTCTTCTTGAGTTGTGGGTGTAAATGCATGTGTGGATACCATGATCTGGTCCTCAACACACAAGATGTTCAGCAGTTGCAAATCTCTGTGGACATAGCCCTCGTTGTGCATCGTCTTGACCATCTCTTGCAAGTTGTGGGTCCACTTGTCTTGAAGGTGTGCTGGAGCAGGTGAGGGTAGCAGTTTCCCTGCAACATACTCCATGGCAACAGCAATGATCCCTCCTGCAAGTCTTTCACAGGCATACAGTTTAGGCACATAACCACAATAAGTGCAAAAAGTATGCAACTCAGGCAAATAAGAACATGTCAACTTGATGACAAGATGTCCATTTCCAATGGAAGATGACGCCAAGTACACGTGCCGGTGGAGATCTTTTTGTTGAGAATCTAGATGTTTCATATTAATGATTTCATATATCAGATTCTAGGTCCAGAGTCTCTTAGACCTGTACCTGATTATGCTTTCATGATCAGTCATCCATGATGTCATAGATAAGCTATTCTTGCTATCTCTGACTAGAACTGACTCATAGATAAGCATATCCTATGCCATTTGTCAGTATTTTCATATCAGGGCTTAGGGTATCTTTATAGATCCCTATCACCCTAGATATTACTGATAAGAGATCTTCTATCTCTTATCAGATCTTCTGTGGATAAGGGTTTTCCCTTATCCACATATACATACATATTTAGTGAGCTTTTCTCACAACCCTTGTCATATATATAAGGCCTACCTTGTAGCACCTTAATGATAAGGAGACTTCTTGGTATTCCCTGTGGCCCTTTCCTATAAGACCACACCTGAGCCCACTCACCAAGACTCTCCTCATCCATCTATGATTTTTGTATTTGAGTTTGTTGATGAGGTTATTGTCTATTATGATGAACCTTTCACAGATGATGAACTCATGCACTTAGTTCAACAACATCTGGACATTGGTTGCTATTGGACACACCTGCACAGAAGGTTCCGCTCCACATCTGGCTACTGAACGTATCACTCTTAGTTCAAGATCTATATACATTATCACCACAGTCTTTGCTGTTCTGCTCCACCACTATCCAATTCTTGTAATGGATCCCAGTACTATATTCATGCAATGATATGTTACTGGCTGTGCGATCTGCCAAGCATACAAAGCCAATACACACCCATCAGCCCCAGCTCTCTCCCCAATCCCATCCCACACCACCTGTCCCTTCCAACAGATCTCTATTGATTTTATTACTGACCTCCCTCCAAGTGACAGTGCAGACTCTATTTTGGTTGTGGTCAACCATGGCCTTACGAAGGGGGTAATTTTCCTAAAGATGAATAAAACCACAACTGCCGCTGACATAGCCTCACTCTTCTTCAATAATGTATTTCTCAGATTTGGGTTACATGACTCATGCATCTCAGACCAAGGACCACAATTCGCATCAGCATTCGCCAGGAAACTAGCAAGACTACTGAAATATGACCTAAAACTATCAACTGCATTCCACCCACAAACCAATGGAGAAACCGAAATGGTAAACCAAGAACTAGAAACATACCTAAGGATATTCTGGTGAAAAGATATATCCAAATGGAGCCAATATCTCTCTATCACTGAGTTCTCTCACAACTCTGCCATACACTTAGCAACTGGACAAACCCCATTCTACCTCATGTATGGATATAAATCAAGAGGATATCTGAAAATTGGAAAGACATTCATCCCACACCTAGAAAATCAACTAAAAGAAATAGAAGAAGCACAAAAAGAAGCCCTAGCCACTCACAAAATAGCACAAAGAATAATGAAAGAAAGAATAAAGACAAAGTTCAAACCATGGAAAAAAGGAGATAAAGTATGGCTAGAAGGAAGAAACTTATGAACCCATTATGAATCAAGAAAATTTGCCCCAAAAAGAGAAGGACCCTTTGAAATCATTCAGGTCCTATCCCCCATCACATATTGACTCAAATTACCAAATCAATGGAAGATTCATGATGTGTTTCATGCCACACTTCTATCCCTGTATAAACAAACTACTGAATACAGCCATAGCTTTGCCAAACCACCACCAATAAATATAGATGGGGAAGAAAAATTCAAAATCAAGAAAATAATGTCATATCAAGGAAGCAGGAATAGAAGACAGTACCTAGTGGCATGGAAAGGATATGCCACATTGGAAAATACATGGAAACTAGAACGGAACTTAGGGAATGCACAGACCACCCTGAAAGCCTATAAAAACCAACACAACTTGACCTAAAGAACTCATCAGCCCACACAAGCCGATAAACACCACCAGCTACCATGCCTTCCACTCTTGCATCCACCATTCTTAACAAGAAGCTTCCCATCCAAGTCCAGTGACTCCCCCAAGATGCAAGGCATATGCTCTACACTGTCGTCATCGGAAACCCCATTGCCTGTTACACACTAGAATGGGACCCCTGGTACACTGAGAATCATTGTCTCATTGAAGGGATCAAGCTCTACAGGACTTTCAAAAGCCTGTCTCTCACCCACGCACTCTGCTGCCCCCAAGGATTACCAGCTCCCTACAACAATGCTATGACCTGTGCCCTGGCTGACGTCAAGAGGAGGGTCCTCAACCTCCTCCACAATGATGGTTTCTTTGGAGTAATCAATAACCTGCTCCCAGAACTCCTCTTCCCGTTCCTCCTTTCCATCCTCGTGTCACTATCTGCCAGCGAAAGGGATGACTATTTCAGAGAAACAGGGTTCTTCAAACAAGACTTCAATGAGGCAATAAGGAAACTATGAAGAAATAGGGACGCCAGGGAAAGGATGCCCGTTAGAGAGATAGAAGAAGGGGAAGTAGACAAAGACAATGAAACAACTACAGTAATCAACAGCTCCTGTGAAGGGACTCCAATGTCCTTTTGGAGTACTCCCCCTCCATAGGTCACCAGAAGGACAGAACCACTCTGAGGACAACCTAGAAGAATCCAGCGAGAGAATGCTGAGATTCTCTCCCCTGATGCCTTCATTGTGTTGGCCATTAGGGGCAGACAAATCCAACCCTATGTCTACCAGACAAGCCCTAGCTGAGTACCAACACCTGGTAGGAAATACCACCCCTGAACACCCTCACCTCCATATACTCAACCACTTGCCCCTCCACCTAGATGCACTACCACTCCTGCACAACTTGTGGCTATCAATGACCTGGGAGCAACAACAAGCACATGATAATTTGGTCCAGTTGAAAAATGTTGCTTCACCTGCAACCAGCTGGGCCATTTTAGGATTGAGTGTCTGCACTACACATGCCCATACTGCAAGACAAGTGCTCCAGGCCACCCTCAGAAATTCTGCCCACAGGTACAATGTCCTATCTGCAACTCACTGGACCATTCTTGACAGGAGTGCCCCCTACATTGAATGCAGTACAACTCCAATGAAGATTTGGAGGTTTATGTATGGAATGAGGGTGACTGTTCCAATGGAGGAAGAAGTGTCTAGCGGAAGGATGCAAGGGAAAATTACTAAAGCAGTGCTTCAGTTGTACAAAGGGGGTAATGTTATAGAACAGTACACCTTCTGGTATGAGTACAATACTTTAATCCCCTCTACCCCAGAGTATGCGCTCCTTAGGAGCACCAATGCTCTGGCCTTTGGAATTGTCTCCATGGGGCAGCTTATTGAGGAAAACCTTCATGCCTTCCTTGATAATCCCATTGTTCCAATTATGTTAGCAGATCATGCTCAATCTCCCAGTTACTAGGAGGACAGCCTCTTTTATTTCCGTTTGTACAGCTTACCTCGAGGCATTGTCTTAAACCTTCTTACCTCAAGGATACCTTATGTTTTTCATCTCCATCTTTGACTTGATCTACAGTAACACACTGTCCAAGCATGAGGCAGCCTCATGCCTTGGTCCGTGCATTATTATCTGTAGTATAAAAGGCCTACCATCGACACTAATGTACTTTAGCTAGTTCTACACAATTGTACCAAGTCCAAGATAACTAGCAAAAGACTCTATTGAATGATCAACAAGCAAACAACCTAAAGAAAGACTTTAGACAAAGAAACCCCAAACAAGAAAAACAAAGCAAGTATCAAGACCTAGTGTGACGTTAATAGCCACTGCTTACAGGATAAGCCAGTCTTCCTCTGAATCCTAGAAAAGAAAGAAGAAGATGTCCAGTACTAGGTCCATGCCACACTTAGAACACTCAAAACACAAGTGGACAAACCAAAAGAAAAGACAATCAAAGAGTTAGTTCCTAAAGAGTATAAGAGATATTATGGGCAATTCTTGAAAAAGGAATCAGAGTGTATGCCTATGTGAAAGCCATGGGATCATGGGATAGATCTCAAAGATACCTTTAAGCTGAAAAAGGGTAGATTAATTCCCCTTTCAGTGACAGAACAAGAAGAAGTCAAAGCCTTTCTAGATAACCAACTTCCTAAGGGGTACATATGACCTTCTAAGTCCCTCCAAACATCACCTGTCTTCTTTGTACCAAAAAAGGACAGAAAAAAGCACATGGTACAAGATTACTGATACCTTAATGAGCACACCGTCAAAAATAACTACCCTCTCCCCCTTATCTCCCAATTTGTTGACAAACTCCAAGGGGCTAAGTTATTTACAAAAATGGATCTTAGATGGGAATACAACAATGTCCAAATCAAAGAAAGTGATAAATGGAAAGCTGCTTTCATTTGCTTCAAAGGCACATTCAAACCCTTAGTCATGTACTTCAGGTTATGCAATTCCCCTGCCACCTTCCAAGTGAAGATGAACAAAATTTTCACAAATATGGATGAAGTCGTAATCATCTACATCAATGACCTCATGATCTTCACAAAAACTAACAACATCACTGAACATGATTGGATTGTCCTCAAGGTACTCCAATGACTCGAAGAAAATGATCTATTTGTAAAACCAAAAAAATGCACCTTTCACACCTCAGAAGTGGACTTCCTAGGCATGATAGTTGGAAAGGATGGAATAAAAATGGACAACAAGAAGGTCCAAGTGATCTTGAAATGGCCAATGCCAAAGAATCTCCAAGGCATCCACAGCTTCATGGGCTTAGCAAACTTCTATTGTCAATTCATCAAAAACTATAGTAAAGTCCTAAATGACTTGACAAAAAAGAACACCCCCTTCACCTGGGACAAGGCCTAACAAGAAGTGTTTGATATGCTCAAACTCCAATTCACCACTGCCTCCATTTTGGCATACCCCAATATAGACTGTCAATTCCACCTAGAAAGTGACTCATTCAACTTCGCGACAAGGGCAGTACTCTCTATACTAAAAGAGGATAAATGGTACCCCATGGCCTACTCCAGCCACTCTATGACTGACCAGGAATGGAACTATCCTGTTGCAGATAAGGAAATGCTGGGCATTATTCAAGCACTAGAGCAATGGAGGCACTACCTGTAACAATCCCAAGACCGTCGAATGGAGGAGTGGACCCAAATGCTATAAGGATCCCATAAGATATTGACAGGTCACCCATAAGGACTAGATGAAGTCCATATCGTAGAGTTGTGAGAGAACATGGCTGTGAGGCTAGGCAAAAGAATAAAGAAGGGAGAGAACGTGGTAAGCCCAGTGAGAGCTGCATATGGAATAATGACTGAGTGCCGAGCTGGAGGCTATCCAGAGGCAAGGTCACTCTCATATGAGGCATCGAGCTTAGGAGAAACCCCCAAGAGACTAAGCTAGAGCTAACCAGTGAAGGCTCTTGGGCTTATATACACCTGGTATAGAAGTTACATAATTGTATAGCCGTAATGGCCTATAAACTGTACGATAAGGTCTAGTGTATCACGTAAGTACTGCTTATCATATAAGCACCATGGGCGTAAGGCGTAACCCTTAGCCCTGAGATTGCCGCTGTGTGGCAGAGATCCCCATGTGGCGCAGAACTACATAAGGTGTTCTCCATGGAACCGTGAAGTGGCGTAAGTAAGAATGACAATGGGCATCAAGAAGCATGAATGATGCAAGGGGTTGTGATCCCCATTGTGGGAATGTGTAACGTAAAGTGTAAAAAGATCATAAGCATAAACAAACCGGTGGGCATACCAATCCGAACTAGTCTGTTGTGCAGATGACAGTTGCACACATGCAACACTACCTGGAAGGTGCAAAGCATCAATTTGAGATTTGGAATGACCATGCCAACCTCCAATTCTTTATGACAAGACAAGACCTCAACTGACGACAGGCACACTGGGCACAATACTTATCTAGATTCAACACCATGTAGATTCACAAGCCAGGAGCTTCAATAGCCAAGGCAGACACCCTCTCTAGACAAGAGGACCACACTATCAGAATAGAAGATGATAACAAGGGAATCATTGTTATCACCCTGGAGATGATTAGATCCTCAATAATCTTGATCACCGATGAAGGGTCCCAAATTAGATATAACATATTTCTGGAAACATGTAAGCTTATGGAACACAAGATACGAGATCTCAACTGAAAGCATGAAATACAAGAAGAACAAGATGGCTGCCTTACCAATGAACAGGGTTATCTTTACATATTAAACTCTAACTTATTACAGATGCAAGTCATCCAACGATGCCATGACTCCCCAGTTGCAGGACATCTGGGCTACGACAAAACTTTAAAGTTGCTGCAATGCAGCTATTGGTGGCCAGGCATGACCTTGATGGTCAAGGAGTATGTTGCCTAGTGCGACACCTGCCAAAGGCACAAGGGAACAAATCAAGCCCCCAGCAGGCTATTTCAACTGCTTCTGGTCCCTGATGGACCCTGGGAACACATCACCACCAACTTCATCACTAATCTTCCCCTTTCCCAGGGTTATGACTCCATCTTGACAGTGGTCAACTGATTTAGCAAAGAAGTAGAGCTTATTCCCTACACAAAGGTGATCTCCACTATAGAAACTGCCAAGTTATTTATGAACCATGTTTGGAAGCACCACAGCCTTCCAAAATCAATCACTTCTGACCAAGGCCCGCAGTTTGCATCAGAAGTCATGAGAGAAATCAACTGTAGGCTCAGAATCAAAACTAAATTATCCACCCCCAAACAGATGGACAATCTGAGATTGTGAACAAGGAAGTTGGCAAATTCTTACATATTTATTGCTTTGACTGACAATGCGATTGGCCCAATTGGCTCTCAATCACACAATTCTCCATAAACAACAAGAAACACTCTGCTACTAAACAATCACCCTTTGAGGTGACACACCCCTATCCCATTCAGGCAGGACCCTCAACTCCATTGGCCACACAAAGCAAAGCAAAGCACCTGCCACTGACAACTTCCTTATGCTTCTTGCTGACATAAAAGAGAATATTGTCCAAGTGCAGGAATGCATGAAACATCAAGCCAATAGACACCAGTCCTTGGCACTGGCTTACACCATCAGCCAGCAAGTTTGGCTCAGCACAGAGAACCTGAAATTGACCAGGGCAAGCAAGAAACTCACTGAGAGATGGCTAGGCCCTCACAAAATCATGACATTGGCAGGACAAAATGCAATTATGCTATAACTACCCCACACAATGTGCATCCATCCCACTGTTAATGTCTTCCAAATCAAATCCTATAGAGAGTGCCTTAATGGCCAAAATGCAAACTGACTGGGACCCATGCTAGTCACAAAGAACAGAGACAACATATGGGAAGTCAACTACATAGTTGACTCACACTACAAGGGATGCCACTTAGAATACCTAATTCATTGGCAGGGCTATGATGAGACTGACAGGACATGGGAATCCATGGGAAACCTAACCAACACAAAAGATGCCATTACCAAATTTCACCAATCCCACCCTGCTGCCCCCTGATCCCTCTCCATCAACCCTGCCAACTTTCTATTTTTATTCAAACCAACACACAATAATAGATCTGAGATTCAACCCCACCAGGAGGTCCCATTTGACAGGCTAAACCATCCCTAACCCTAATTCCACCCCCCACACCGGTAGCAGGATCTACCGCTGGCCCACCCATATCCACCACCACCTGCCAATTCCTTAACTAATCCTGGAACTGTGTCTCTATTTCATAACCATATACATTCTGCCCCTCCTCACTCGTCATCCAGCTTGGGTTCCACACCAAATATGACAAAATAGGAAACCCAACTGTTATACCATTAAACCATGACAAAACAACATATATTCCACTTACATAGGTACACATCTGCCACCTGTGCCTCCCCACTATCTGTTGCCACCCACGAAATCGCCATGGTCAGCAAAAAGATGCTCAATATGAGCAACCAGAAGATACCAGCAACAGCCAAAAAGATGATGATGTAGAAAGACATTGGTTGTTTTCTATCCACCACATCCCACAAAACAGCTCCTATTTATACAACACCCACATGCTTAGTCATCTGGAAGCTGACCCCTAGCAGGAGGGTAGTGTTGCAGTCACTGCACAAACAGATATTGGACTTAACCATATTTCTTTACTTTTCCTTATCACAACAACAGATGCACCTTACTCTTATCTTATCTTCACAGACCCGGTACTACGTGCACAGATGACACTGGTATTAAAGAGTCCCATGACCACTGATAGTACTTTTTACAACACAACGATGACTGTCGCCCAATCTGGATCTCCAGATCTAGGATACGGACATAAGTCACCTTTTAATCACTGTTCGCACTGCCCTAGTGGTGCCCTTCCTTTCTTCTTTGCTTCCATTCTCCCATATCAGTGATGTGGCAGTTAATTTCCATCAAACCAATCAGAGTTTGGGTACCGGGTACTCCATGACCCACACATGTTTATGAACCTTCTCTTTCATTCTTCCATTAGGGTGCAAGAATTATATCTTATATAGATATATTGTTTCCTTATTCAGACTGAATACTGGGTACCAGCTCAGACTAACAGTGTTACTAGCCAGAGGCTGTGTCCTCACCTGGTACATGACATCCACCAGAGTCTTGATGACTCAAACCCTTGTAGGACACAGGGATTACTATACATGTAGCCAGAAACCAAACATGTACAAACAAAATAGACAATATATAAACTGAGATCCTGATGAGGCTCAGACCTCAGTCAAGTTCTCTTGGTGTTTTCCCCTTAACCAAAGGATGCACAGCACCTCTGCTTGACCCTTACTCCTCTCCCTTCTACTCTTACTTAGTACTACACTACAGCGACCTGAGAACTGACACCTTACACTAGGTTTTGGGTTGTTTCACCTTCTCTGCTGGATGTGGAATTTGCTTGCTTGTTCTACCCATTCCAGGAGGGTGGTGGGGATTTCTTTTTGTGAGAGGACCATAGTGGCTAGCTCTAGGTCTAGTCCTTTTGCAAATTGGTCAATGACTGCTGCATCGTTTGGTTTTCTTCCTGATTTAGCAAAGACTAATTGGAATGCAGATATATAGTTTTTAAATCTGTTGTCTTCATCTCTGGTGTTTTGCTTTAAGGTTTCCAGGGTTTCTCTTGCTTCCTGTTGGACATCATATGAATAGAATGTAGCTAGGAAGTTTTTCTTGAAATCTGCCCAGGATACTTTGTTTTGATCTAGGTGTTCTAGATAGAATGCTTCAGTGAAGTATCTTCCTCTTCCTTTGGACATTTTATTTAAGGTAGTGACCACTTTTTGTCCATCTTCAGTGTAGATTTGTTTGTTCATGGCAAAGTATCCCTCCATTGCTAACATCCATCTCATGGCGTCTTCTGCTTGTCCAGAGAAGTCTTCCAGTAATCTAGCCTTTAGTTCTACTGGTTTGTCTCTCATGTCATCAGTTACTCCATAGAGGTCAGGTATAGATTCTAGTATCCAAAAGCCAGGTGTCTTTGGAGGTGGTTGTTCTCTTTCTTTTCCTTTTCCTTTTCCTGCCAGTTTTACTTCAAGAGTTCTTTCTGGGGAGTAGGGTGGTTCTGGATATGCGGCTTTTCTTCTTTCTTCCTCTTGTTGTTGTCTCTACTTGTATGCTTCTTCATATTCTTGGTTAATCCATTCGACTTCTGAAAGGGATGGTAAAGCAGGTCAGATGACTACTCTGGGTTCTTCTTCAGGTGGTGGTAATTCTGGGAGGAAGCGTAGTGGGGGTGGAGTAACAGGGTTTTGTTTCAGAGAGGAGGGAGAAGGTAAAACAACCCTAAGAGCAACATCAAATCCCAGGTTGCTCAGAGTGACAGCATAGACCACTTAGCCAATCATAGATAGAGGGGAGACAGTGAGTACTGGTGAACCATCAAGGCTCCTAGCTCTTAGAGGGCAAGACCAAGCATAAAGTCCAGACTAAAACCAAGAGAACCAGACTGAGGAGATTCCTCAGTTGGGCCTTGGGGTTTATATATCTCTAGGGTTGTATGTACATGTGTATATCTGATCTAGATAAGGGCACAGCCTAACATGTGTTCTACACATGTTGGCATAGCCATAAAATGGAAGAGAAGCAGTAGCATGAGGAAAAGGCATGGTATGGCAGGAAATGAATCAATCTAGGGTCTATAAATGAAAGACATGAGGGAAAGGTGCAGATCAAGGATCTAAGGATCTAAGATCTAATAGAGATAAAGGGATTAGCATAGCCATGCACTGCATGGAGATTAAAGTAATGAGGCTGCCATATTAGTGATGTGGCAGAATGGAAGAGAAGCATGGAAATTAAGTCAATGAGGCTGCCACATTATTGATATGGCAGAATGGAAGAGAAGCATGCAGGGTCCAGTGAAAGGTGTGAACAGTGAAAGGTGTGAATAGGTGAAGGTGTGAACAAGTGAAAGTGTGACATAATGAAGAGGTGACATAGTGAAGGTGTGAAGATGTGAAGATGTGACACAGTGAGGGTGAGGCTGTGCACAGATAAGATAAGAGCCATGTGGCAAGATAAGATAAGATAGGGAAAAACATAGGAAAAATGGAAAAATAAGTGAAACTGCAACACCATTGACTCATACCTCCTTTGTCCACATTCCATGACCTTCCACTTGATTATCAATACTAGATACCCCAACAGTATATAAACCTCGCAGAACTACCCATGTTCCTTAGCTAGTTCTTCCTTAGGAATACACCTGGTTTTCCCATTGAACCTAGTGACTGGCTTCCTTTAGTTGCCCTCTCCTCAGAACCTTTAGTCTATCACTTCCCTTCTCATTGCTGGAAGGTTGACAGCTCTTAGTCACCCTAAGAACCTCAGTACAACTCTTGTCATTGCCTTCCTTCTCTCCACTAGAAGGTTGATGGCTCTCAGCATCTCTAGTCTTGTCCCTTTGGATGTTCCTGCGAACCACAATCTTGTTCAAGCCATCACCTAAGGCTATGCTCACTCCTACCCAGGTCAAGCATAACACTTAGTCTATATATACCAGGAGACACTGAGGCTATAGTCCTCAGTCTAGTCTCTTGGAGTTTCCCCTCTAAGCAACTCTCAATTCCTACTGGTCTTGTTTGCAACCTGAAGATTTCACCTTCAGCTTTTAGGTTGTTTCACTAGACTAGACTCACTATTCTTCACCTTGCCCTCATATTCAAGACCAAGAGTACATTGTATACTATGAACTGTATGGATGTCAAGCATAGCAACTAACCATATTATGCACACAAGTGCCAATCTCTTTCCACAGATCCCTCCCTTCTATAGCCACTAACAGAGAACAGTATGCATGATGTATTGCTCACTTCTTAGCATCAGAAGTTAATGTAGTAGAAGAGGAACAGTCAGCAGCAGGTTCAGAAGTTGGGCAGCTGGGACTAGGGTGTGGACAAGGCTTAGATGACTTCACTGCTGACTTAGAGAGCTCAGAGAGAGACCCCTTGCCACCAATCCACCCCTGCTTCCTTATCCAAGCCACCTTATTGCTAGAGACATTGAAAGAAGACTTAACATCTGAATTGAGCCTATATGAGGAAGAAGTAGATTCCAATAACTTCACCTTAGAACTGTTCCCTCCCCCATTCACCTGTCTCATCCAAGGGCCCCTACTCCCTCCTCTAGGGCATGTGTTTTATGTTGCAATTGCTGCACAATGGACAACAGACTTAGTCATATTTTCTTCTTATCTTATCACAACAATGGACACACCTTATCTTTTCTTTATTCTTTGCAGACCTGGCACAAAAGTGCATGGTAGATGCCATAACTCCACCACAGAGTTTGCCAATAGTACTAAATTCTGTCTGACTCTGAGACTTTTATCCAATCTGGATCTTAATCAATTTAGGATACAGAGATCTCTGTCAAACTTCTTCTTATTTCCACCTGATGCCTAGATGGCATTCATTTTCCACTGCCACATCTATGAGGCACATTACATTCATTTCTGCTCAGGACTATGTCCTACTTCCATTCTATTTATTTCTGCCTCACAGCCTTGAAAGCTTCTCTTCTCTTTAATCCCTATTGCTATTAACGTTAAGCCAAGCTACTTGTGAAGGCTTGCTTGTCCCCGTGGTTCTTGTTGCTGGATCATGCTTTGGTTGTTGTCTCTTCAATAGAGTCTTTCACTAGTTCGCTTGTAACTTGGTATGATTGCGTAGAACTAGCTACAGTTACAAGTACTGGATGATGTCTTATATACTAAGGGAATCCGAGCACGGACCAAGGGATGAGGCTACCTCATGTTGGGCTGTGCTTTGCTGTGGAATGAGTCAAAGGTGGAAATGAGAACAACATGTGTTCACCTCAAGGTGAAAAAGTGAAACGTAAAGCCTCGAGGTAAGGCTATGTAGCGGAAATGAGAAGAGGCTATCCTATGGCTACCAAGGAGATTGAGTGCAATCTCCTAACATAACGGGAACAATTGGAGCTTCTAGGAAGGTGTAAAGGTTTTCCTCTATGAGCTGTCCCATAGAGACAATACCAAAGGCCAGAGTGTCTTCTCTTCGTAAAGACTGGTACTCTGGGGGCAAAGGAATTAAAGTATCATACTCGAACCAGAAGTTGTACCGTTCTGTAACATTACCCCCCCCGTAGAACTGAAGCACTGCTTTAGTTATCTTCCCCTGCATCCTTCCCTCAAAGGTCGACTTCCCCTCTGTCGGAATGGTCGTCCTCGTTCCACACGTGTACCTCCAAGTCCTCATCAGAGTTGTATCTGGCTCGATGTAGGGGGCACTTGATTTGAGAGTGGCCCAATGAGTGGCAGACGGGACATTGTATTTCTGGGCAGAATTTTTGAGGGTGACCTGGAGCACTCTTCTTGCAGTGTGGGCATGTGTAATATGGGCATTCAACCTGGAAATGGCCCGGCCTGTTGCAGGTGAAACAACACTTTTCAATAGGACCAAATCGTTGTGTACTTGTCATTGCTCCCAGGTCATCGATAGCAACAAGCTGGGCAGGAGCGGTAGCACATCGAGGTGGAGGGGCAAGAGGTCATGTGTAAGGTGGAGAGGGTGTTCGGGGGTGGTATTCCCTACCAGGTGTTGAAGCTCATGGAGAGTTCGTCTGATAGACGTACGGTTGAGCTCGTCATCCTCTGATGGCTGACGCAATGAATGAGTCAAGGGAGAGGACTTCCACATTCTCTCGTTGTATCCTTTGTGGTCGTCCTCGGAGTGGCTCCATCCTCCTGGCAGTCTGAGGGGGTGGGGTGCTCTGAAAGGACAAGGGGGTCCCTTCTCGAGAGCTATTCACCACGGTGGTGGTATCTTCTTCTTCTTCTTCATTAACTTCCCCTTCCTCCACTTCTCGAATGGGTATCCTTTCTCCTCCATCTCGATTCCTCCACATTTTCCTCATGGCCTCGTTGAAGTCTTCGTCGAAGAACCCTGTCTCTCTAAAGTAGTCATCTCATTCTCCTGCTGATAGCAACACAAGGATGGGGAGAAGGAATGGGGATAGGATTTCAGGGAGTAGGTTGTTGATTACCCCGAAAAATCCGTCGTTGTGGAGGAGGTCGAGGACCCACCATTTGGCATCTGCTAGGGCGCAGGTCATGGTGTTGTTGTAGGGCACTGGAAGTCCTTGAGGACAGCAGAGGGTGTGCGTCAGGGAGAGAGTCTTGAACGTGCGGTATAATTCAATGCCTTCAATGAGGTGGTGATTTTCCGTGTACCACGGGTCACATTCCAGGGAATAACAGGCAACCGCATTTCCGATTACTACTCCGTAGAGCATTCTGCAGGCATCGGCTGGGAGGTGCTGAACCTGGATGGGTAGCTTCTTGTTGAGGATGGTGGGGGCAAGAGTGGAAGACATTGCTGTAGGTGTGGGATTTATCAGCTTGGTGGGGCTGATGAGATTTTCAGTTCAAGTTACATCGGGTTTTATATGCTTTGAGAATGGCCTGTGTGTTTGTTATGTTCTGTTCTGGCTCCCACATATTTTCCGATATGGCGTATCCTTTCCACGCCACTAGGTATTGTCTTCAGTTCCCACTTCCTCGGTGTGAGATGATCTTTTTGACTTTGAATTCTTCTTCCCCTTTTATCGTTATTGGTGGCAGTTCGGCAAAGCTAGGGCCATGTTCCTGAGTTTGTTTGTATGGGGATAACAGGGAGGCGTGGAACACATCGTGAATCTTCCATTGTTTTGGA
>JBBPTE010000221.1:7092-19001 GCA_038093935.1 Tylopilus cf. pallidocervicolor | reverse complement strand
TGACAGTTGTCGCGTGTTCGACTTGGCGTTCAGATATTGCGACTTAATTTACGTGGATAATCTGTTTCTGATCAAGGTGTGCATTCGTTATGCGATCGAACTCGGCCGTACTTAAGCTCCTTCCTCAGGCTGTTGTTTTGTTCAGGGTTGGAAGGCACAACGGTACATTATTGCATGTTGAAGACCTCATCGCTACGGGGCAATATATCTGGTTCAGGCACGTGCACGACGCGTTGCTCCGGCAATACCACAAGATCTGGCGGGCGTATATGCATCTTCTCGTTGGAAATTCATATCTAGAGAGCAGCGACTACGAGGGTGCGATACGTTCCTTCGCGCAGGGACGTGCACAAAGGAGACACCATACGAGGTATCCCCTCTTTGCCATCTCTAGTAAGCTCCCGCCGATCATCTGGTGACGTGTAGGTGACAGTCATCGGCTTTATCAGATATCCGGATGGAAGCCTAATGATCTCGACATTACAATTCGATGCCGACTTCGCGAAACCCTGTACGCAGCAGGTCTCACCAAGGAGACGGGCGATTCACTCCCCGAGCAAGCAAACACTTTTGATAAGGAGGTTTACATGGGCGGATCCACAATCAACTGGATTTCTATTGAGCATTCATCTACCTATGTCTTTTGGTGCATTCAAACTTCTCCGAGCTAAATTTTACAGGACAATGTCTCTCGACTTCCAACCTCACCACCGACGTGGCGCTGGATAAATTTGCCTGCGAAAGCTTGCAGATATCACACACACGCCTCACTTTTGAGGGAATGGGAAAAAACTACATCGGTGAGTGGCTCGTGGAAAGCCACTCTGGCTACTACTACCAATGTGAGTACCTCCTGTTAGCATGATATATTACCGTAAGCCTGATGCTCTTCGTTAGTTCGTGGTTCTGCTTTCATGGTGTGTAGGTAATTGTTGTATTACAGACTTTAAACATCGTTGCCCAAGGAAGTTAGAAAACCTCAGAGATACTGCAATGAGTACCGAACGGCACGATAGTGCCATCTCCCGTTATACAGCTGTACTGGCCCTTGGTCCAGCTGTGCCACATAGTCTCTTCATCAAGCGAAGCAGGGCGTACCTAACTGCCGATCTGTGCGAGGCTGCGTTGAATGACACAAGCAAAGTATGTTGTTTTACCTTTCGCGTGTTAGTTCTTGTCGATAGATCGTCACCAGACAATCGAGCCTCCTCCGTCGCCCCCATGTGGCTATGAGAGAAAGCATGCAGCGTTGCACAAGGCGGGGGACTAAAAAATGCAATTCATGCTTTTAGGACCATGCTGTTGAAGATGCCCCAGTCATCTGATTCAGGGATTGATACGTACTGCATCAATAAGCAGATCACCTTGTGCTCCAGGAGGCCCAAGTGGTGTCAGGGTTCTGCCCGTAACCCTCGTTCTGCTCCGTGAGGTCCGCTCTCCATCGATCTCATGAGGAGCGTTTGGAGCTCCCCTGTGTGGACGTTCCAAGAATACCATGTCTCAAAAGTAGTCTGGCTTTACAATGAAGACTGGACGCTGTACCTTGATCTCGACATTCTTAATCACAAGGATTCACCGGAGATCGTCTCGGAGATGGAGATGGCAACGGGTTTATCGACAAGAGTCTTGATAGTACTCCAGCCCGGGATAGTTGACATACGGGTGAAGTTGCGTCTAGCCTCTACACGACAGACGACTCTCGTGGAGGACGCAGCCTACTCATTACTCAGGATATTTTCCATGTCCCTCCTAGTCGTGTATGGTGGAGGGGACCAAGCACCCGGACGACTGCTGCTGACTCAACTACTCGCAAGTTCTGAGTGGACGGGGAAATCTGGAAGTTTCAATAACCGTCTCCCATCCAGTATCACCTCATTCAGCCACCTCACATACTCCACTAACCACGACAACTACTGAAATGGAGATGATCATCACCGGACTGCACAACTCTTTACTGACCCTAGCCTTAGTCACAAGATTCTATGACTGACTCCACGGGTTCCGTGTACCGTCGTTTGCAGGAATACGAATGACACTTCCATACATTATCTTCAAACTCGAGCCCCTCTCGTTACCTTGAAGCTGGTCAGAACGAGTATTCCGGGAACAGACAATGGCACTCGGGATCGTGGAAATTAGGACCGAGCAGGATCTCACTCAATTCAATTCTCTTTACCTAGTTCGCTTATGGATCGACTTTCTCCTTGACCGACAGCCTGTAGGGACTGTATTCGAGACGATACCCGAGGAGAACACAGACGATCACTCTTCTACTGTCGGTAGTCCAGGCCTCCCTTCGTTACCTGGTACCGCGAATACTCCGTTGACACCCGCGCGATCACGAACCGTACAGCTCGCTTCTCTTGGTCCATCGTTCGGCGGACGATCTACCGTATGCCGTGGAGATGCAGCATCTCTCCGGCCCCCTCGGTCGCTATAACAGACGGACAGCCAGATGCGCACACTTCATGTTCTCGCTCGACTAAGGCAACCGCTTGGTGCGCTTTTATTCACTCCAAGTCGCGGTGGTGTGGCAGAGGGTCGCTTCTGAGAGTTTGGTCACCATTCAGGTCGAGGATATTACGCCAGCAGTGTTGAACAGACTGGTAGGCAGCGTAGGGACACTTGACGTACTCTAACAGCGGTTATCTGTTACATGTTCGTCGTTCTCGCACTGGCAACCCTCCTTTACAAGCTCGTTATCTAAGTCGGTATCCTCGAGCACAATCATATCCCTTGGATTTACCTTCCATATCTTGGGTCGAGTTCCGTACTACTAAGTTATATCTGTGCATATACCATCCTCGACGGCTGGACATCATCTGTGGAAGTAATTGTCTTTGACAGTGACATGCGGAGCCGATGATTGCACGTTCAGATTGGGCACAACCACTCGAGCGGTCGTCGGACTCCAATATCCATCTAGAATTATTTGGAGTCTTCCATCGATCGATGACGCGATCGTTCCTACGTCGTCGTGCGTTGAAGTCGTTGCAGTAGCAACCGTGACAGACATAAAAGCTCGTAAAGGCCGCGCGAGACTGGCAGGACCTCGCCTCGGGGCCGCAGAGCCAATCGATCGTTAATAGGCCATTGACAGGATGGATGGCCTGAGACAGCCGATGGGCGACCTGTCATAGTTTCAAACACTAGAAAAAAATATTGAATTGTGAATAGCAGGAGGTAGCAGGCAGCTCCGAATGTGGAGGAGAGACGGGGCGTGTCACTCGTCATGGTTTGTGAATCTCCTCGGCGATCGGAGTCCCATGAAGACCAACCTGTGACGGATGCAACCAAGATGAGGACCGAGAAATGACGGAGACTGTCCAGACATCAAATCTCAGACCGCATGCCGAAAGGAGAGTAGCCGTATCAGCTGTGGCGAAAAGTCTCGCCCGGTCCTCCAAGCCGTTCATGGCCAAAAAAGTTACAGTGACGCACATGGCTCCCGTATACCTGTAACTCCAATTTGGGAGCTTGAGCTGGGACTTCAAGAATCGAGGTGACATGCAACTTGATCGGTTCCCCTTGAAACAAAGTCCTCTAAAAGCATCCCCATCCGTGCAGAGAAATCGATGGTAAAAAAAGTGTGGCAGAGCACCCGCACTGGCAATTCGGTTAGACCGCAAATAAATGTGGACGACCCTGGTTTCCATTCATTCATCCATGATAAGTTAGCACGGGTTCGTTTCGTTTCGCGGGTGGGTACGCTTAAACGTCGGCTTAGACTTGAATCCCCGTAAGTCGGCTCCGGGAGTTAGCGACGACCAACAGCTCGGTTATCTGAGTTGATGCCCTGAAAGCATGCTTACCTCAATAGAGTTTTCACTTAGTAACGGCATGTTCACGTTGGCCTCAGCACTGGCGGCTAGACGCAACCTAGACTGTCGATCCTAATGAGGCAGGCGGTCGATACCAAGCTCAACGCTTGAGGAGGGATTCATGCAGAGCCTCGCTCGAATGCATCACTGGAGAAAGGATTGCATGATCATTGGTCGGAAATGGGATTAAAACCCTTGATGGGCCTGGGCTGCCTGACATTGGCAAAGGGGATTAGCCTGGATGGCTCGGGCGGAGCAACAACCTTGTCAAAGGTCGGACTCCACGCACGTGTCTTGTTCTCATTGGAGCTGATCTTTCGAGGCCACTGCAGGGTGAAACCAATGATGACTGAACGATCGACCGATTTTTGCTTGTGATTTGAATTATTTGATTGGTGAGGAAGCCGAACCTAAAAATAATTGGTGATGGGATTGCCTCGAGGCAACCAGAGGCGCAACTGAGGCGATTCCTGGGATGATTACCTTATCGCCAGAACTTTTATTCCTGCAGCTCGTCGTTGTGGTCGGTGGACTGTCATTTTGACCGCTCACGACGCTGATTAGACACACTTTTGAGCTCAACCTCATGCTGAGACATGCAATTGAATACCTCTACAGCGAATTGACTGTTCATTGGATTTCTCCGCGTACGAACAAATGGAAAGTAGTGGGTTCCATTAGTAGATGAACTCGTAATCATGTCCGTTTGGTGCCCACCGTAAGTCTGCTGTCGGCTCGCTCCTTCATACCGAGATCTTCTAAGTGCTCATTTCTCGACGTTGTAACTAGAGCTTTCAGAACCAGAACTCTGGATGTATACAAATATTGGCTCGGTGTCGTGGGTTCCCTGTTCTCCGTGATGAAACATTGACGTCGACATGGTTACTTTAAAGTGTTCCCCAGAGACCAGGTCGAGAGGAAGACACTGGGGACATCTTCGTTTCTGTTGTGAGGTTACCGGAATCGTTCATCACCTTTTCACCTTGCACGGGTGACGGAGCTTGGTCCGTCCAGAGTTCTGACTTCTCTGCCATCATCAATGAAGAGGATATCCACCGTCAATGTGATTTTTCCCAGTGTCTTCTACCGACCATACAATTTTTTTCTTTCGATGATGTATGCCACCGGTGGTCCTCCCTCCCTGTGATGATGGCGCCCTGTGGTATCACAAGCCAGGGGGATGTCGGATGGGCGGCGAGGTCTGGGACAGGGCGATATTAGAGTCAACCTTGACAACACCAGTGCAAGCATTGCTCATCGAAGCAGAGCAACCCGAAGGCCTGACAATTAATTCTCGGGAGGACTTGTTCTAACGCTATGGTGGTCTATCGATCACTTATCGTCATACACAAGGGGGTTTACCTTTCCGAGAAGAAAGGCGACATTCGAGAATACGTCAACTCGTCAAATGTTTGAGTTCGTAAAAGTGGTCAGAAAAACGTTGTATCATGAACGCCATTGCTTGTTTCACCAAATACATATTCCAGAGTTAAAATCCAAACATCGAGATGTGCAAATTGTTCGATGACACCCCAGTGCGCGACCAATCCCGAAAGACCCGGCCGATGTCAACGGGACTGACACCCTGAAGGAGTTCTCAGTGCCGTAGAGCCCGTGGACGCCCAATGGACGGATAATTGTGGTTGAAACCGATCACACGAAAACGATGCAAATGCTCTCAGTAGCCACGAGTCGGTGATACTTGTCGCTTTGCGATAAACCGACTACGTTCCAACGATTTGCGTGTTAACGTGTCATCCCTCGTATCAGAATACGAAACATGCGATGTACCTATCTGCGCTTATCATACAGGTATTCCGCACAACACAAGCGGGGTACCCAAGGGTACAGGACCTCTCTATTCCAAACGTTTCTTGACGGAGTTGGAAGAGACGCGACGGCTAGGACGTTCTTCTATTAATCGTGGCACGCACTAGCACTCATCCGTCAAGCCAACACGTCCGAACGACTGGCGATGATCAACCGGAGATCTCCAGTAGAGGCGATGCGAGCTCGCCTGCAATTGAAGGGTAACAAGTTTGCAAGGACCGTGGACACTGTTCTTGCGGCGTCGGGGGTGATCCGATAGCAGAAAGTGGGGTGCTGGACCTAATATCACGCCACCACGTCGTCCTAAAGGAGTGTTTCGTGATGATGAGAATCAAGATACGCACGGAATCTTCCTGAGGATTAAACTACCAGTGAGATGCTACCGCCCACATATCTGGGTATCCGCGAAGCAGCAAAGTGGTGGGGGACGTCCCCCTCGTGCCCCCGTAATCACCGACCACACTGAATGTGAACCCGGGCAAGTTGAACACGCTGCTTTGATTGATGTGTGATATTTTTACGCCATGGCCATTTGTGGTTGCCGTGAGACGGAGATTGTTGCAGGGTGCTGACGACGGACTCTGTTTGCCCTCGCCGTTGTTCTTCGTCCATTGTTCTGCGAGAGACAATAGCACTCCCAGGCCCGTTTTGTCCAAGGCGGGTCGTATGTACGTTACTTTCGCGTCGTTCGCTACCGACCACCCTCACCTTCATTTTCCAGCCGTCGAGTCCGTCGACCCGTATAACTTCCTTACACCATGGCCGACATTGGCACAATCATCGACCAAAATGCATCAAGAGCGCTGGCGCCCGCTGCAGTCGGCTCACAAGTAGCCCTCATGAGTATCGTCTCGGTAGGCTGGCTACTTTTTTACAATGTCAGACCCACATCACGCCTGCTGCTTTACCAGGTAGCAACCGTGGTAGCATTCAACGTCCTACGGCCCAAGAACAAGGTATATCCTCCCTGCATGCCATGTCCACTCGCCCTGACACCTCTGCCGCAGGTGATTTACGAACCCAAAGTCAAATACCACGTCGGAGACAAGTCGCCTCCCCGGATATCCGACTCTGTCCTAGGATGGCTGCCACCCCTCTGGCGCACGAAAGAACCAGAACTCGTGGACAAGATTGGTCTCGATGCCGTCACATTTTTACGCTTCACCCGCATGATCCGCGCCCTGTTCAGCTGCGTCGCGTTACTCAGCTGCGCCATCCTTATACCTATCGACGCCGTCTACAACATTCGGAACGTCTCGTCCCAGAGCCGTGACGTCCTTTCCATGCTCACCATCCGCAACGTCCAAGGATCCTACCTCTTTGCCCATGTGGCCGTCTCCTATATCATATCCGGCCTCGTCATGTACTTCATCTGGAAGAATTGGACACACATGCTCCGTCTACGCCAGGAATGGTTCCGTTCCCCAGAGTATCTCGAATCGTTTTACGCCCGGACCCTTATCGTCACCGATGTGCCCAAGAAATACCAGAGCGACGAAGGAATTCGTGCGATATTCGAGAGCGTTCAAGTGCCATACCCCACCACATCCGTACACATCGGCCGTAAAGTCGGTCGTCTTCCAGAACTTATTGAATACCACAACACGGCAGTACGCGAACTAGAACAGGTTCTCGTCACGTACCTCAAGGGCGGACGGATTGCCAAGGAGCGTCCTACCATCCGCATCGGTGGGTTCCTTGGAATGGGTGGCGTGAAGAAGGATGCGATAGACTTTTATAGGTGCGTGGACGGTTTTGATGGACCTGATGACGACTGACGTGTCGCAATATGTCGCAGTGCGAAACTGAGACGCACCGAGAAGGCGATCGAGGATTATCGTCACGAGATAGATACTCGCAAGGCGGAAAACTATGGGTTTGCGTCCATGGCTGCGGTAGCATATGCACACATCGTGGCAAACTTGCTTCGCAAGAAACGTCCCAAGGGCACCCATATCGCCCTAGCACCCAACCCGAAGGACATTGTGGGTTGTCCTTGTACTCTACCGAGTCCCCCCGCTTACCATGCCTATACCGCGCAGATCTGGGAGAATCTGAACAAATCGACCGCAGAGCTACTTCGTAACAGGACGATCGGTTTCTTGTTATTGGTGTTGGTCTGCTTCTTCAATACCATCCCACTTTTCATCATTTCCATTCTTGCCAACTTGTCTTCGGTGCGTTTTTCCCACCCGTCCACGGTATATGGACGATCCGTGATACGGTCTACATAGATATCTGCATACGTCGGCTTCTTGGCGAAATGGTCTCAGGCCTCGCCGGGGTCCTTCGCGTTTGTTTCTGGTGTCCTGCCACCTGCAATTTCTGCATTATTCGGGTTTTTCCTGCCCATCATCATGCGATGGCTCACCCAGTTCCAAGGTGTTCAGACACGTAGCCTGTAAGGGTCCTGATAATTATCGAAGCATGTATGATGCTCAAAATGTGGACGTCACAGCCTCGATCGGGCAGTCGTCGCTCGGTACTTTGCCTTTTTGGTGATCTCGCAGCTGGTGATCTTTACCCTGATTGGCGTCTTTTTCAGTAAGTCCCTCGTGGATGTGACTTACCATAATGTCTAACATACGCATTAAGTCGCTGCCGAACAGGTCATTAACGAGATCGGCGAACATACTAGTTTCCAGGAGATCATCAACAAGTTGCAATGTAAGAATAGCCTAGAGCAAAAAGATATGTGGCTAATTTGAGTTAACACGATCAGCATTACCGGCTTCCATCAATGAGACATACGTCAACCAAGCTTCGTACTGGCTCACGTTCTTCCCGTATGTCGATGGTGATCGTGTGCCGAAGCATACTGATATAGCTCCATGTAGCCTGCGTGGTTTCCTTGTGATCTTTGATTTGGCTCAGATTTTGAATCTCGTCTGGACCTCGTTCAAGACACGGTAGGCATCATACCCGATGAAGCCGGCCTTGCAGAGATTGAATATTTGGTCTCTTTTAGTGTATTTGGTCGCACACCTCGGGACATCCGTGAGTGGACCCAACCACCCGAATTCCAGTATGACATTTATTAGTAAGTCGGCTTTCTGTGTGATATTTGGAGGTGCTAATGATTCCGACCCACACTAGCTCGAACATTGTATGTTTATGGATTTCTCTACGAAGGTCATGGTTACATGTAACTTTGACAGCTCTTCATGGCTACTGTTGCGCTCGTCTTCGCGCCACTGGCACCTCTGGTGTCTCTTGCCGGAGCCATTGTCTTTTGGATTTCTTCATGGGTGTACAAGTACCAGTTGATGTTTGTGTTCGTCACGCAGGTTGAGACTGGAGGGGTAGGTATTGTAGATGATGAAAAGCCCCCTATTAACCTGATCCCCTTTCTAGCGCCTTTGGAACATGGTTGTCAACAGGCTGCTAGTGTCAGTGATCCTGATGCAAATGCTAATGATTCTCAGTGAGTTCTGGCCCTCTCCACAACTTTGGCACCCTGAGAACACATGACTTTTAGCTATTGGTCTTCAATACAAATTTAGGTCTTTCATGTGGGTTACGACCGTCCCGCCGATCCTGTTCGTCATCATGTTCAAGGTCTGGTTGGACAAGACATTCTACCACAAGTTCATGTATTACATACCCTCGGAGACAGAACTGCGTCAGGCCAAGATCCATTCTTCCCGCGCAGATGATTCGAGACACCGCCTCGAGAAGCGTTTCGGCCACCCGGCACTTCACACCGAGTTGTTTACACCTATGCTGCACGCTAAGATGATGCCTCTCCTTGCTGACGTGTACAAGGGCAAGATTGGGAGTGACAAGGCCCAGTTGGACGAATACGGGGGACAAAAGATGGACGCACAGGTCATCGAAGGTGGTCTCCGAATCGCAGGTATCGAACAGCGAGATCTCGAATACGACCCAGCGCTGTACGGCCGCGACAGAGGCGAGCTGGACTGGGACGCGCGCTCTGTGGCCTCGACCGCCATCTTTGGGCATAATCGTGGCGACAGCGCGTCCGTGTATAATCAGAAGGTCCACTACCAGGCTGGCTCGATGGCGGGGGGACGTGCATCGCCTGCGCCATCGGCGTTTGAGCGGTATGCCACCAAGTCGCCACTAAACCCGAACAATCTGAGCAACATTGAACTCTCGCGGCTCGGCTCGAGCGTAGACCAGCTACCGCTACTCAACGATGCCGGGTATGCCCTTGGAGACGTGCCGAACCAAGATCCGCTCGGAGTACCGCCACTTCCGCATTATGCATCTCCAGAGTCGTTATCTCGTCCCCCGTCGAGATCGGCTCAGCCACCACCTCAGTTTGCGTCACCTGCACCGCTGCGATATCCGCCCCAGGCCGGGATGCAATACCCACCTGTCGAGGGCCACAGAGAGGCACCGCTGCACCGACCGTACCCCTCGCGAGAGAGTTCGACGATGCACGCCTCGCACGAATCGGTTTCGAACAATTTTGCTGGCCGTGGCGCGTACCGAGGATACTAGGCCACGTTTCTTGTACACTCCCGCATAGACTCTCCAGAGCTACTCTCTTACGCCCCGCCACGACAAGGACCTTGACCCTTTTTTCTCGTTGGCCTCTTAACGTCTCCCGTGATCGCTGTCCACTTATAATACTCTAGTCTCTCGTTTTTTACCTCACGTTCGTGTGTACAGGCATTGGCATTCTAGACTTTTTAGTCCGATTATTTTCTTTCCTGTGCTCACTCGCTCCTTTTTTTTCTTTCCATGCGCTCGTTTTTATTTGCCGATGCAACATAGGACAAACCGACGCACTGACTATACGCTACGGGGAAAGAAGAGGGACGCAGAGGACGCCGGACTCGTATTTTGGGTATAATCAGACGTTCTCTACTGTATTATGCTTTCTTGCCAAGGACGCCTCGAAACCTACTTGACCACCCTAAAACGCCGCACCGACGTGACACTGACACACTCCCACAGAACCCGGGAGAGTCCGAGACATGGACGCCACCGCGAGGGGGAAGGAGCACGCCACGAGGGCCAGTGGTGATGTCGACGTCCGAGTCCCCGACCACACTTGCGACCTCACACGAGATCCGTGATCGGGGGTCGACATTTGTTGGGTGTCTCTACCGCGCACAGACGGCGGACGAGGCACGGGCTGCGCTGCGCCGCCACGTGCACTGGGAGGACTCGGAGATCCACGCCGCACCGCCGGACGAGCGTCCACACGACCGCGGTCAAGCTCACGCTGGGGGTGAATCGGATCGACATGCAGAGGGGGCCGGGAGAGGACCCTAGTCGCACAAAGGGCCGTATGCGATGGGTGCGTGGCGGTGTATGGTGCTCAGGCATGGGCGAACGGGGTTAAACGGACCGGACGACTTTGTCGTTCAGGAGGGGTGCGAGGACGGTGGGGAGCGTTGGGCGGGGGGGCGGGTGCTGGGCGTGATGAAGCGCGAGGGCGTCCTCGACGCGGTGGTCGTCGTCCGTCGATGGTGCGTCGACACGACGACTTGGACTCGGGCCTGCCACTGACTTGGCATCGCGGACAGGTTCGGCGGGACGCTGCTGGGACCGGTCCGGTTCGCGCACATCGAGACGTGTGCCGGCGAGGTGTGCCGGCGGTTCAGAAAGATCGAGGAGATGGCCGAGTGCGTGCAGACGCTGAACACGCTTGACGATCTGCTGGCGACCTTGCGCGCCGAGTTGGCTGCGACACGCGAGGCAGCGGGCGAGCACGACTCGCGCAACACCCCGGGGCCAGGGAAGATTCCTGATTACCACGCCATGCAAGACGCGTTGGATCTCGCCAGGGCGAAACGGCTCATTCACGCAAGGGAATGTGCGATCAACGCCACAAAGACGCTTATTGAAGAGTACAAGACATCTACATGAAGTGCATACGCTAGACAGTCGTGCGAATACAGGCTACTCTGCAGGGTCATGTTTCGGTGTGAACATCGTTCTCCGCGGATGGATCTGTGAAGATCGAGATCGAGTCAGCAGGCGATATCAAGAATGGGCGTGCATCAGAAAATCAGAGGTGCAAATATTTGGCTGGATGCTCTGCCGATCGTCACAGCTATCGGCTACGACTGGGGCGGCAACACGAAATCATCACACCAATATCGCGGAACATGTACCCACCAGAAAACGGACCGTCAGTTGCTGTGGTGGAATGGTCGGATGATTCGGCGGCGGATGGGCTCCACAATGCCTCTCGAAAAGGCAGGGGACAGATAGAGCGACAAACCAATGCGGAGGGGTAAAAGTGCCTTGATGTTCGCGTATGAGCCGTGACCGGATATA
>JBBPTE010000219.1:2608-16026 GCA_038093935.1 Tylopilus cf. pallidocervicolor | reverse complement strand
TAGAGCGCGTTTCTAGTTACTCACCTGAGTCATTGTTTGGAATAACCCTCCTGCAAGACTCTGCTCATGCGGGAGCACAATGCTGGCAACAAAAAGGGTCCCAGCAGAGTACACAAAGTTCGCTCCGAACACAACCATCACAGTGGACGGGAACTCGAACGACCAGTATGTAGCTAATGGATCGATCAGTGCAAACAAAACACAAGCGAATCCTGTGATTAGAGTGCCCGACACTTGAGGGCATCAAGGCTAGTCATTAGTCACAGTTCCAGAGTAATGAACGTTGGAGGATTGTATTACCAACAAATATTACCAGAGGAAGTCTGGAAACTACCATCCCAACAACAAAGTTGCAGAAAAAGCCAGCGACAAACCTAGGGATAAGGCGGACTGTCGTGAGTACAGGTGTAAGCCCAAGACAATTCTGGTAGAAGAGCTACATGGCCACATGTTAACATCTCCGCGTTATTGCACAGTAAATGTGGGCCAACCTGAACCCAAAACGTCCAGGAGTTGAAAACAGACCACGTTAGGAAAGCGATTCCAAGGATCACTGCCATACGGCCCTTGGCTCGTGCCAATATCGATAGCTTCATTAGCGGTGGTGGTGTCCAGAACGACTTCTGCTTCTCGTGTAGAATGGCGGACTTCTCCAAACGATTCTCCCAAAACGCGAAAATAGCCATAAGGATTATACCGATGACCAGAAAAGCGATTATGTCTGGTGTGGATCAAAATGTAAACTATTCTTCAAAATAGACAGCGGGACGTACAAGGAGTTTTCCAGCCCGCCGTTGGAACTTGGCCGAGGACAAACACAATTAACACCAGACTACTCGTGAGTAGAATTGCGCCAATCCAATCGATTCTTGGATCAGCTTCCAACGAAACATTGTCCGCATCCAATGATGTTAGGCCTGCGAGGACACATAATCCTGACAGAGCTGCAGACAAGAACATTGGTGCACGCCAGTGTTCCCTGAACAACATATTAGACAGCGCTGAGTATATAAACGATCGCGTGTACTTGGTCAGCTGGGTGAGGACGCCTCCAATCGTGTTGCCAAATGCAGTACCAAGAGGTGCACCGGCGGCGAAAGTTGAGAATGCAATGGATCGCGCACGTGAGGGAGGGAACGAATGGGCTAATATGCCCAACTGGAATGCGTGCCGTAAGGATCATGTTTCCACGAATAGAAAAAGAATCCAACACACAGAGGCAGGAATGGCGGCAGCTGCCCCCATTCCTTGGAAACCACGGAGGACAACCAGTGTAATACCATCTGGGAATGGCTCGTAGAGACATGCACCGCAAATAGCAATGTGATGGACTGACTTACTGTTGGAAAATCCTAGGCCGATTGCACAAATCGTTTGCCAAAATGTGCCAATCAAGAACGCCTTCTTGCGCCCATACACGTCCGCAAGACGTCCAAAAAATAGTAGTAGACATCCCTGGGAAGATGTTGTACAGGGGAAAAAGCAACAGGGAGGGTGCTGACCGAACTCAGAGAATATGCAGACAGCAACCACTGGAGTTGATCCTCGGGAATATCGATGGCCTTTCCTATTTGAGGGAGAGATATCGACACTGACATTGTATTGGAATTCTACTACAGCGTTAGCAAGTAGAGTGATGAGAAGATATGCAGAGACGAACGTGGACAAGCATGGCAGCTGTGCATGTCGCCACAATAGCGATAGAACGCACAAGACCGCGTTGGGGTGATGCACGGACTGGATGGCAATCAGTATGAAACGTCTCGTTTGTGAGCTCTTGGTTGCATGAATGACCGAGCTGGTTGTCTAGTGCAGCATTGCAGACGTCGTTGCCGTATTTCATCATGATCCTACTTCGCTTTCTTTATTGCGGAGCAGCATGATGGTAGGCAGCCTTTATATGCCATGATCACGGCCGGTTCTAAGCCAACTGAACGGCGTGCCTTTCCTAAAACGAACTTCAGATTACCTATGAACACTAATCCGGTGTGGTCTTGGTTCTAGATATTCACTGACGGACCTGAATACGAATTCCAATGAACTGCAGGATCGTAACCTGGCCACGTTTACTAACAACGTCGCGACCAAATATGCAGAAACAGGGTTGCAAGGACTTGACTTGAAGTGCTTCAAGTTCTTGGGACCAACCTGTTGAGGGTGAACACTGCGTTGCATCTTCTCTTCTCGTTGTGAGCTGCACTTCGTCTAGTGCGCCACAAGGCTTCGGCCCGGTGATACACAAAAATCCCACGGAAATGTGATCGGCAAATCGCGAAAGATTGCTCTTGGACATGGTCTACGCTAAGGCAAGTTAGTAAGAACTGACATGGGGTAAGTGGTCAATCGACCACGTTCTCCTGTTCCCATACTGACATTGGAGTCCATTTATATCCGTGTCCCTAGAGTGAGGCATTGCAAGGTCGACTTGAAAGGTTCGTTGTCCTTCGAGTTGACAAGTGGTAAAACCAGTGTATACGGTATATGCCTTGAGCAGTGATGGGCCGTTTGTTGTCTAACCAACCGGTTATACTTGACAAAATAAAGGCATCGGTCACTTTGGCTGGGGTAACGTGAATGCAGTGAGAATCGTCCTCCAGAGAGCTCGCCGTGGTCGATCATTGCTATGAGGCACTGCTATCAAGTAATGCCCTCTCGGAAACTCGGATATCGCATGTCAATGGCAAGTCATACCTTAGTAGAAAGGACCCAGCGCCGACGTCCTCGCAGATCAACAGCCACCACCAAGAATCACTGTAATAGATCGACTGAGCGGAAACGAGTCCAAGGTGGAACAGATGAAGTGGCGTCAAAGAAGATGCTCATGCATTGCTTTCTGCAGAACCCAGGTCAAATACAATACTGTCGATCGCGCATTTGCATCCGATGTACCATGACTTGCCTCTATGTAAGCCCACCTCAGCTACTTCCCACGAGGATAAAGCTAAAGGACGAAAGGGGAATGGATAATTTATCATTATTGCCAGTGGGATATCTTGTAAGTCATGCAGAGTGAACAAAGAGAAATCGTGCGAATGAGTGAGACGTATGCATGACAAATGAATGATGTATTCTAGAGACAGGCGAGAACTTAAATAAACACCTTAATGAACCCAAAGATGAGGAACCCGATCTTGGCCAAGTCAGGCCTCAGGGTTGTGCGTCCCCCTGTCGTTCGGTAGTGGTCTGTCCAAATTGATCTTGCTCCGCGCGTCTTGTATGGCCCACGATCCCGACATTTCGCAGGAAAATAGCAGCCAATAAAGAAGCTGCACAGAATTACGGCGTTAGCAAAATCGTTACTGGGCACGTATCCTACATACCGAACAATGGGAAAGCTGCACTAGTCCACTGGGCGGACTTATAACCTTGGAGTGCTGCAGACGTCGGCATATTTGTTCCCGTAGAGTTTACGACCACACCGAGCTTGGTGGACTGCGTTTCCACAACAGTATTGAACACGATTGTCGAAATCGCAAGGCCGAACGCCGTCCCGACCTGTGAAGTATGCATGCACGTCAGCGATTCCGTACTCCGTGGGAGAATAGGATGATGGGACGAATACCTCAGCCATAGTATGAAATAATCCTCCTGCAAGACTCTGCTCGTGCGGGAATACAATGTTCGCAACAAAAAGGGTCCCAGCAGAGTACACAAAATCAGCTCCGAATACAACCATGACGGTCGACGGGAACTCGAACGCCCAGTACATGGCTAACGGATCGATCAGTGCAAATAGGACCGAGGCGAATCCTGTGAGGAGGGTTCCCGACACTTCGTTGGTCATCGTTAGTTATGGCTTCGAGAAATGAACAGTGGAGGATCATCTCACCAACAAATACGACTAGCGGAAGCCTCGAAACAACCATCCCAACAACAAAGTTGCAGAGAAGGCCCATGACAAACATGGGCACAAGGCGGACGGTGGTGAGCATAGGCGTAATGGCAAGGTAATTCTGGTAGAAAAGCTGAGCAGGCATATGTAAGCAACTGTGCGTTATCGTGGAATGGGAGTGGACAGACCTGAACCCAGAATGTCCATGAAACGAAACCAGACCACGTTAGGAATACGATTGCCATTATCACCGAAATCCGACCCTTGGCTCGTGCAAATATCGATAGCTTCATAAGCGGTGGTGGCGTCCAGAATGACTTCGGCTGATCAATCCCAATAGCAGACCGCTCGGAGTTCTCCAAACGATGCTCCCAAACCGCAAATATACCCACAAGGATTATTCCGATGACTAGACAAACAATCATATCTGGTGGGGATCAGGTTCTGAACCATCCTTCAAGGCGAAAGACATGACGTACAAGGGGTGTTCCAGCCTGAGGTTGGACCTTGACCAAGAACAAACATGATTAATACCAGCCCACTCGTAACCAGAATTGCGCCAATCCAATCCACTCTTGGATCAGCTTCTGATGAACTCTCGTCTGAGTCAAATGATATTAACCCGCCGAGTACACATATTGCCGATAGAGCCGCAGACAAGAAAAATGGTGCTCGCCAGTGTTCCCTGAACAACACGTATTAGACAGTGTGGCACACATAGAAACCGCATACTTGCCCACTCAGTTGAGTAAGGATGCCTCCGATCACGCTTCCAAACGCGCCGCCAAGAGGTGCACCCGCGGCAAAAGTCGCAAACGCAATGGATCGCGCTCGCGAAGGAGGGAACGAGTGAGCCAAGGTACCCAGCTGGAATTATGGGATATGAGGATCCTGCTTATCCGGAACATGAAATACAATGTAACGCACAGCAGCTGGAATGGCAGCGGCAGCACCCATTCCCTGGAGACCTCTGAGGATAACCAACGTGGTACCATCTGAAAATGAAATCCTATAGGCATAAATTGAAAAAGGAAACGAGGATGACATACTTGTCGAAAATCCCAGACCGATTGCGCAAACCAATTGCCAAGCTGTGCCGATCAAGAACGCCTTCTTGCGTCCATAAAGATCCGCAAGACGCCCGAAGAATAATAGTAGACACCCCTGGGATGGCGTAAGATGGAGAAAATCACAGTATAGAGTACTAACCGAACTCAGTGAATAGACGGATATCAACCACTGCAGTTGATCTTCGGGAATATTGACGTCCTTCCCTATGACAGGGAGACAAATCGATATTGAGGTTGCGTTTGAATTCTACGAAAAGGTCAGAAAGGAAGCGATGTGAAAACATGCAGACGAACATCAATGAGGGTAGCAAGCATGCATGTCGCCACAATAGCGACAGAACGTGTGAGACTGTGGCGAGGCAAGACAGGACGATCAGCATCAAGCTTCTCTACTAAGAGCTCCTGGTCCCGTGCATGACCGAGCTGGCGGCCAGGCATGGCGTCGCTGATATTATCGTCACCTTTCATGTCAACTCAACTTTCTTCCACCGGGGAGTAGCGGAATGGCGGGCTCCCGTCAGTGAGTGGTGGTAATAAATACGGCCGAGTAAGCGGCCACATGTCAGTGGCATGGCGGTCGTTTATTCACCGTGATCTGGGCACGTTGGAGAACCTGTGTTCGCCGAGGAATGACTGCATTGTTGAAAGTTGAAGGCATGCCGCCTATCGGTTGGAATGAACGCTTACTTAAGCTTTTAAAGTTGGCTAACCTTTTGCGACTTCTATGCGATGTTATTAAGTAAGCTTACTTCTAATTGCACCACTATTTTTCGGAACATCCCCTACAAGTAAAATCATGGCCCTATGCGAATTTGTCGTTCATGATAACTATGCACAATGAGGACAATTCTCGAACTGGTGGACGCTGCTGCGCGTTTCCCGGTGTTGATATCCTTGAATAACTTCTCCGTTGACGTGACGTTATTAATGGTGTGATCTGAGCGGCTCGTTAGAGATGCCGAACCGGTGCTGGGCACTAATCCAAAGTTGCTAACACGCCGAATTCGAGCGAAATATAAGGAAAGTAGCCTGGTGACGAGAAGTGATCAAGATGTCACACACCTACCCACCTCTGGAAAGCTACCCACTCTCGCACCTCAAGCGCGTCAGATACAACATTTGACCTGTTCCGAAGAACCACCGTTTCATGTGACATTCGTGGATGCATATGCGTCATTGCCCACGAGAACAGCACCTCAGGTGTTAGATCGTGCAAAGAGTCTCTGCTTCGTGAAGGAACGGAGGTCATTTACTGGTCACACACGTGAAGATATACTCGGATAAATTTGGCGCACAGATGCTTGGGCATATGACGATACGGCTGCCGTTCAGAATACCCGGCATTTCACGACCTTGGTTGCAGAACAGAGAGGATATATTACAACTGATTGGTGGACATTTTGCAAAGAAGTGAAAGAGAAACGGGAATCACGAAATCATTGGATCATATGGCAAAGGGTATTGGCCGAAATTGCTGATCAAGTGGTGATGAGCACCATGAGGTCCATGATGCTAAACCCACACAGTCGCTACCATATCTACACCATGCCATCTGGCGCACTAGAATATGGAATGCCATCAAATGAGCGTCTGTTGAGCACATGAATATGACCTGCTATGAAGTGAAACGTGCCGTGGGCCGTGCGGATAGATGAAGTTATTCGGATGCGAAGTTACTCGTAGTAATCCAAGCTCCGAAAACATGAGGTGATAGAGTCATGCACTGGTTCTACATATAATGACAACGTGTATCCGAACTCGAGAAGGCACACCATACTTTGATTACATAGTTCACGGAGTCCCAGTACTGCCTAGCGCTCACTGCCCTTTGTTGGAGCCTTGCAGGCATGGCGGCCACGCTGCTAACAATGAGAAGTGAGTCATGCAGACCCGGGCCGTCGGGATTGGACAAGCGAAGCGTGACGCGTGACATGCAAAGCTATTACTGTACCACTGTAGATGCAAATTTGAATAGAGTGTATTTGCAAACCCGGTTTTGCATGTACGGGTGGAGCTGGAAAGCTGCGTGCAAGCGTGACAGCCACCAAACCTTCGTCCAGCACAGCGTCCACTGCAGAGCTCGTCCCAGGCAACACTGACAGCAGCAGCGACAAGCATGTTCAACATGCAGCCACCACCGGCGAGCGGGCCCGAGCCATTTCCACCCCACTATCCCATTCAACGTGGCTACCACCCTATCGTGCATCATCTAACCGCGTTTGCGAGTTCCTTTGCAGCAATCCAAGCCATGGTGCACCAGCACACTCCTATACTATGGCACCATCACCTAGGTCTTCACTGTATGGATCCCATCAAGCACTTGCTACTCCACAACACTTTGCGCAACCTCATGGTCACCCATACCCACTGCAACCATATGCATCAGTTGCACAACCCCCGGCATGAGCGCGTCCACCCATTTCCGCTCCCGCAGGCCACCCTATCTCTATATCGAACCCATTTCCCTAGCGAGACTGCAAAGTAAATGCTGAGAGCAAAAGTCACAACTCGCCGTCGACTCACGAGCCCTTCCCAACGTATGAATCACCATCTCACTCAGTGCACGTGTAGCCAAAAAATGCGAATGCCGTGTATCATCGCTCGTATTCGGGTGCTAGTTGGTGCAAGTGACGTGTATTCGCGCCTGCCTTCCCCTGTATCGCTGATAGACGAGCTGGTGCAAACTCTCTGGTCCACCATTCGACTGAGACCGGGTTTCAGGACCGAAACCATCTTCCGCACACCCTAGTGGCCGGCGGTTGCAACTGCTGTCGCGACTCAATTACTGTAAAATAGCTTGAGGATCATGTTTCCGGCATCTACGCCAGTACCGGTGAGACACCACGATAACGAAGTTAAGGTATTCGACTTTACATGATGTGCTCATTCGACGCAGTGCCAGCATGGCTTTCCCAACCACGCATATCGAGCAACGTCCGAATTCGGCTTCAACTATTTATGTCTTGTTAAAAGTATGGGTTCAAAAGTATCGTAGAGTGTACTTGAGGGATTAGTAAATGGCCTCGCCCCGCTTCACCACATAGTTTGTAAACCTGCTCGTGCCTCCTCTTCAGCGTCTATGTTATATTACAGAGGACAAGAGAATTATGGAGGTTAGATAGGCTATTGTTATTAAGGCTTGTGCGAGTGTCTACTCTCATATTGGAGGACAAACCAGATAAAGAGAAACGAGGCGAATGAAGTGGTAATCATGGGACCGGGACAACACCAAATGTCACAAAATAGTCCAGAGGGTTAAGTCGAGGCAAATTGAATGAGTGTAATGAATCCAGGTTTAACAGATTTAAGAAGCGTGATTTTGGGCTAATTGTAAAAACCAATTTAATGTCAGGAATGGGTATACGCCTGTGGTCTGGTAACAGTCTGTTCAGATCGGGCTTTCTCCGCGTGTTTTTGATGTCCTATAATGCCGACTTTTCGCAAGAAAATGACCGCCAATAAGGAAGCTATAAAGTACGAAAGCGTCAGAAAAAAATCATTTCGAACATAAATCAGATACCAAAGAACGGGAAGGCAGCACTAGTCCACTGGGCGGATCTATAACCTTGAAGTTCTGCAGCCATCAACGTTTCCGTTCCCATGGAATTTACGACCAGCTTGGCCGACTGTGCATCCACGACACTGTTAAAAACGAGAGTAGAAATTGTAAGACCAAATGCTGTGCCGATCTGTGGAGTGTGGGTGTATGTCAGCGGTTTCGCGATCGGATGGATGATACGCAAAGTGGACGACGCTGGATTCTCCGACTACCTACCTCGGCCATAGTTTGGAATAATCCCCCTGCGAGGCTTTGCTCGTGCGGGAATACAATATTCGCAACAAAAAGGGTGCCAGCAGAGTATACAAAATCAGCTCCGAATACAACCATGACAGTCGACGGGAACTCGAACGCCCAGTATATGGCTAACGGATCAACAAGTGCAAACAGGACTGAAGCGAATCCTGTGAGGAGGGTTCCCGACACTTCGTTGATCGTCGTTAGTTACGGCCTCGAGGAATGAACACCGGAGAATCATCTTACCAACAAATACAACCAAAGGAAGTCTTGAAACCATCATCCCGACTACAAGGTTACAGAGGAAGCCCATGGCAAACATGGGTATAAGGCGGACAGTCGTGAGTACAGGCGTAAGCCCGAGGTAATTCTGGTAGAAAAGCTGAAGAGATACGGTCAGCATCTCTACGTTCTTGCATGGTGAACATAGACAGACCTGAACACATAATGTCCAAGAAGTGAAACCAGACCACGTTAGGAATGTGACTGCGAGTATCACCGCCATCCGACCCTTTGCTCGTGACCATATTGATAACTTCATAAGTGGTGGCGGCGCCCAGAATGATTTCGGCTTCTCGAGTAGAACGGACTTCTCTAGGTGGCGCTCCCAAACCACGAAAATACCCACAAGAACCATTCCAACCACCAGACAGGCAATTACATCTAGTACGGGTCAGGATGTGAACTATTGAGAAGAAACATGACGTACAAGGGGTTTTCCAGCCTGCTGTTGGACCTTGACCGAGGCCAAATACGATTAACACCAAACCGCTTGTAACAAGACCTGCGCCAATCCAATCTACCCTTGCGTCAGGTTCTGGCGAGATGTTGTCTGGATTGAATGATGTTAGGCCGCCGAGTACACATAATGCTGATAGAGCCGCAGATAGAAAAAACGGAGCACGCCAGTGTTCCCTGCACGACACGTATTAGCCACTGCGGTGTACACGGAAAAATGCATACGTGCTTGCTCAGTTGAGTAAGAACACCCCCAACCATGCTTCCAAAAGCTGCACCGAGGGGTGCACCCGAAGCAAAAGTTGTGAACGCCATGGATTGCGCATGCGAAGGAGGAAACGAGTGGGCCAATATACCCAACTGTGACACAATGTAGCGATCACGGTTGTACAGAATGCGACAAGTAACGACGCACCGCAGAAGGAATAGCAGCAGCAGTGCCCATTCCCTGGAAACCTCGGAGAATAACCAATGTGATACCATCTGTCAGTGTGAATGTCGGTATGAGCATGGACCAACGAAAAGGCGACATGACCCGCTTACTGTTGGAAAATCCTAGACCAATTGCACAAACCATTTGCCAAAATGTGCCAATCAAAAATGCCCTCTTGCGACCATACATATCCGCAAGACGCCCGAAAAATAGTAGTAGGCATCCCTGTCATGGCGTGAGACAGAATATGTAGTGATTTAGAGGGTACTGACTGAACTCAAAGAATACGCAGACAACAGCCACTGTAATTGATCTTCAGGAATATCAATAGCCTTTCCTATCTGAGGGAGAGAAATTGACAATGAGATTGCATTCGAAGTCTGCCAGTAACGTCAGCCAGGAAGCACTGTTCAAACATGTGGAGACAAACGTCGACAAACGTGGCAGCCGTGCATGTTGCCACAATAGCAATAGAACGTATAAGATTGCGCTGGTAAGGACGGCAGGGAGCATGGACTTTCTCTGCTACCACTTCCGGGTTATTTGAATAATCTAGCTGGCTGTCTGGTTTGGCGTTGTCGCTAGAATTGCATTTCATGTCAATTTAGCTGTCTTCCACTTAAGGGAAGCGGAAAGGTAGGCGCTGATGAGTCGTCGCAATAGTTGGGAAGAAGTGGCCGTATGTCATGGCCATCACTTTATACACCGCTCTTATGTACGAACCTTTAACCGACACGCCTTTTTCTTCGGGGGGTTAGACATTACAAAATTATTAAGAGTAGTCACGGCAAGGTAGTAAAGTTCAGCCGGGATATAGACAAACTGCAGCTCCGAGTCGGGTCATAACAGGTTACGTAAAGACAAAGTACTGCACCGACTACAGCGAGTCTCATGGCAAGCCTCTCATTGAGTAGCTTTCGCGTGATTCAATGCCTTCATTAATCATTGCAGTTCCAGGTGCTATGTGTTGCACCAACTTGAACTTTGTATGTGATTCTGTGTGCTCTCTATATGCTTTACACCAAGGGGCCAAAGATTATTTGGTACTACCTGAGCCACTCGGATGCTTCCAGATGGTCTTCGTCTCCTTCACACTCATTTCCACGCACTCCACCATCTTTCGCAATTCATGCCAGCAATTTCTTATACCTATGTACTTCTTCCTTCTTTCGACAAAGAAAAATGGTTTGTGATTGCACGCCGCATCGCAGAGCCGCAGAGATCAGCGCCCAGATCGAAGTTCGAGTCAAGAGATGTCAAGATGATAAAGGAGGATCATCAATTGAAGCGGTTAGTGAAGAACTGCGAGCCTGGCTCTTCTTTTACAAGAAAGATGCGAACATGTCATTGAATATCATGGCTTGGTCAGTCTCAGCAAGTCCTAAAATTTGTCGTGGCATCTCATCTATCTCGACATAGGACTTGATGTATGTGAGAACGATCTAGCTAGCTATAATAGGTTAGCTGCTCTAAACGTTCGACGACCGCGAGATACAATGTTGTCCTAGGATTCATCGTATGGGTAAGTCTAGACACATAACCTCCAGTTGGTGGCTGTTCTCATGCGGCGGAGCCTGCGCCAGAGTGAAAAGAAGATAGAGCCCGGGTATTCACGCCAACAAGCGCCAAGGCTACTTATAAGGTGATGAGCGCCCTATACTATAGAAGGCAAAAAATGGGGTCATAGGTTTTTCTTCAAGTTTACGTTGAACATTGTCCTACCACCTCGTCTCACAGATGTCCACTTCGTCGACGATGTTCGGTACGTGCCGAGAAATGCGGCTACATTAATACTGATCACTGGATAAGAACCCCGCCTCCCATTAATTGAAATCAACACCAGTAGCAGCTCCACATGGGCGGTAGCATATGCAGCGAATGGCGAGTACCTTTTAAGCGGTCACAAGGACGGGGTTCAAGTGTGGCGATTGAAAGACACTAAACAAGTGGCAAAAATGACAGCAGGAACCGTCCAGTGTCTTGCCATGTCCAGGGATGGCAGATGGATCGCGGCCGGAACATTCTGGGGCGACGTGGTTGTGTGGAACGCGAGGACGCACGAAAAACATATCGCGTACAGGGAGAGTACCAGCCCTATCCAAGCAGTCGACTTCTCGCCAAACTCCAGCCGACTCGTCACAGCATCAGAGAACCGTACGGCGTCTATCTGGGACATCGCAACTGCCAAACGGGTTGCCGGTCCACTATACCATAATGGCAGCGTGATAGCTGCTAAATATTCACTGCAGGACAATCAAGTTGCGACAGCCACTGAAAACTCTGTTCGGGTCTACGAGGACAACCTGGATGGGCCTGGTGGCGACTTGAAGTTGCTCGTGGATATCACGATGAAAGTAACGTCGTACTACAACTCTGGGCTCCTCTGGTTTGGAAAACAGCTTGTTGTTGTGTCCGACGGTAAAATCAAGAGAATCGGACCTTCATTCACAACCTCGACGAAACCCGTGGAATGGTTAGCTCCCACTACAAAGCACTTATCCCGTGGCGTTGCCTTGCTGCACCACGGGAGATTCATCGCATGTTCTTCACGACGTGCAGTCACATTTTGGGACATGTCCGAGTCACCACCCACCGAGCTCACTAGTGCTGTCATCAATCATCCTCAAGAGATAAATTATATCGCACTCTCCCCGGACAGCCAATTTCTCGCAATTGGCGGGGAAGGTGAGAAAATAGTCATTCGGAGCATATCCCACGTCAACAAAGTGACCCATCACATACCGTGAGTAATTTTGCCGTTGACGCCCTGTCTTTGGCATCAACTGACAATAAACCTGAAAGACAACAAGATGCAAAAGCTTCGACTTTAAGTATTTCCGTCAATGGACCATTGGTAAGATTTTGTTAGTCGTGTCACGAAGGCGTCGTACTCATTATGTAGTCGCAACAAACGAGGACAGAACATGGTACTAACAAGGACCCAACTCCGGATAAACCCAATCCTCTCTCCGGAGCACCAGCTCGATCTGGTCTGGTCGGTTCTCAGCCTCGTTCCGAGCTGAGAGGCAATGCCACAGATGTATGACCCACAACGATAGTTCCTCGAATTTGTTTGCACCCACTCACCATACATCACAGCGTAATTTACCCGTCAAACCTAGCAAACCGAACGAGGATGCCTCCCACACAAGACAAGGTATTGCAACTCCACTCGAAGCAGACCCTGTATGTCGTCTTCTGCAGATATGAAACCTCGTTATGACGACCCATTAATGTAGTTGCGGCGAGTAAACGATATGTCGGAGGCATCGGCTGGGAGCGCCCGCCGTGTAGCGGTACGCAAGCTCTGCTTTAGCCGATATTATTGGGACTCACGGCACCGTAGCATCGACCAGCGTCAGGAAAGGGTACTATTACGATCACACTGCCCGCGTGGATGCTATGTTGTGGATCAAGTTCTGAAGACGGGATGCATTGATTTGGACGATTTGATGTCCCAAAATATATAAACGCTATACGGAGTCGTGCGTGTGTTGGCACTGACGGCGTGGTTCTCTGAGCGCGTGCTACCTTTGAATCACTTTGAAC
>JBBPTE010000214.1:9423-27934 GCA_038093935.1 Tylopilus cf. pallidocervicolor | reverse complement strand
ATCGACGAATGGCAATAAAGGAGCTTATCTATGACGTCATGTCTGACAAATCATGTAAGCGTAATAAGGCACCACGATTACTCATCTGGGCCTAGACCATCATGGTATGAATCAAGATAAGATAATACCTGAAACCATGATGTCTCAACAGATATATGGGACGCGACCAATCCGGTGGAGAACCAGGAAGACACGGACACCGTGTCTGCACGGATTGCGAACGATGACGAGACAGTAGCCAAATCCAGAGACCCTGGATCGATATGAACTCAAAGACGAGGCTTGTGCACCGTCGCAGCGGGCGCTACCTCATATTTCTGCAACCCTTCGTTGGACATATCGGGAGGTGGTATTATGCGTGAGTTTGTCTTCCCGATGATCCACATAGTAGACTCAGAAAATACGTCTCAGGGAGCCCCCCTTCAACGAACCGGCTCAACTTGATTGGAGAAAATCTCGGGTAATCTTTCGATGGAATTGCGGCAAATGGTACGTTCGTTCCTGTAGTTCGTATCTCCAATTTGACTTTGCCACAGATGTTACTATGCCTGTTGTCATATGTCGAAGATGGCTAAACACCAACATGGGAATGATGCATGCGGGCCCCTTACTGGCGAAGGAATGAGGTTCCTCGATGGAAGTTTCATGTCTGGCGAGTTATTTCGCATTTCGGCTGTATTGATGCTACATCTTTCGTTTTCAGAGTATTTACCAAGCCACCATCACTGTCAAGGCGAATGTAAAAGCATGGAGAAGCAGCTGACGTGATAAGTGGTGGGGATCTGACACTGAAGGTGCGAGGCGTAGAGATCGAGTATTAGGGACCGCTTCGACTTGATCCATTAGCTGGTCCGGTGCGTAGATACCGATTTGTTCCCTTATTATGATGTGTATATTTTATGACATCGGATTGGATAGCCACTCGCACACGTTCGTCGGCCGTCAAGAAGTTACTCATCCATGGGAAAGCAGGTTGCGTGCGTCCTATTCCTTATCGATAAGCCGCCTTCCCCTCATCTCCTCAGTCCCACCCCCACCTAAGAACTCTCGATTCTAAATCTCAGTCTTCCCCTCTCAGAATGTCTACAGAAACATCAGATGACTTCAAAAACCTCCAAGAGAAGTTTGGCCGCTTCAGAATCCTCATTGTTGGGCGTGCGAATGCAGGCAAGACGACTATCCTCCGTGGGATTTGTAACACCACCGAAGACCCAGAGGTCTACGACGGGAATGGGAACAAAGTATGGGTCCAAGCTAGTACATGCCATCATGTTACGCTGAGATGTCGGACTAGGTCGATCTGTCGCAGGTCGAAGGAACCACGGAGGTGGGGGTGTTCCAATTATGTTGAGTTACTCACCATGGTGTGATGGTCGTCAGCGCGGAATGCACAATATCGAGAACGAACTGATCTTCCGGAGCAACGACAAGCTCGTATTTCATGACTCGCAGGGCTTCGAGGCTGGCCGCCAAGATGAGGTCTTGCGAATGAAGGCATTTATTACAGATCGTGCCAAGACCACCTTTCTCAAAAAACGCATTCACGCGATATGGTAACCGGGTCGTCTGGGTTGTAATATTTAATCATTTTTCACACAGGTATTGCATTCCGATGGACAAACTCGATCCAGCGATCCAGCGTTCTGAGGAAATGTTCTTCGACGAGTGTGATCCTGGAAACAGTGAATCTTCTGCCTTCCTGGTCTTCTTAAACTAATGTTACTGGCGTGCTCAGTTCCTGTTGTGGTGTTATTTACGAAGTTTGACGCGCTTCTTACCGTAGCGGTGGCAGGTTTGCCACCAGCTGACCGATGCCTGCCAATACAAGATCGGGTGTCGAAGGCCGAGTTGCTCATTGAAGGAATTTTCAACAAGGCTGACATTTGGGGTCGTCTCTCTCAAATGAAATATCCTCCAAAGGCCTGTGTTCGGATGAGAGGTTTGTGACATATCTTTCTTCATGTACATGCCATATTTACAACCCAATGTTAGGCATGCACAAATCTAATGGTGGATGTAGCATGCTCTTGGAGACAACTACTGCAGCACTCAATGAAGAAGCCTTGCAAATGTTGTTAGCTTCAGCACAGGAGGTGAATGTTGCACTTTGTGTGAGATATGCAGTTCAAAGGTAGGTTTTCAAACAAGGTATTCCACACTGATACATTGACACTTTGATTCCAATGAAGCTTGGTCCATGATGTGGACAAAGTGCACAACTCTGTGATTCCATTACATAGCATGAAAGATTTGCATCTTTGGAGGCTTGGAGCATGGTTTCCCCATATCAGGGTGAGTGCACTATTGTGTTGAATTATGAATAATACATTAATAAGTTGTTACTTGGATAATTGTAGTAAGCTATGGATTAGAAGATAGTGGAGGAACCTAAATTGAAAATGACAGAGTGTGAGTTTTACATGATGGCATTTTATCATGTGGTTTGTTCACCTTGAGTTTCATTATGAAATCCATAGAAGGTAAATTATATACCAGAACAATTTAATAGTGTTTGTTATACTGATGATTTGCACAACTATCCTTCATTTCAATGTGAAATCACAGAATATTAGCTATAGCAGAATGTTGATTGTATTGATGAGTTCATCTCTGCATTCTTTATTGGAAATGATAGGAAGTGAGTCATGAATTCTGGCATTCTGCTTGAATGATGATGCTAATCAGTCTGTCTTTATTTTCATCCACTATAGCCAGTAAGTTGCAGATTCTGGCATGCTTCTGAAGTGGTGATGTTGATCAATCTATTTCCATACTGTGTCCTCTGTTGGAAATCATAGTATGTAAGTTATGAATTCTGGCATGCCACTGGAGCAATGATGCTCATTTCATCTCATCCTGCATTGAAAATTATAGTTTGTAAGTTGTAAATTCTGACATGCTTCTAAAGTAATAATGCTGACCAGTCCACCTTCATCTTGCATTGGAAATCATAGTTTGTGAGTTATGAATTCTGGCATGCTGCTGCAATGAAGTTATTGATTGGTCCATCTTCATTCTTCACTCTTCATTGAAAACCATAGTATGTGAGTTGTGAATACATGCTGCTAGAGTGATTATACTGATTAGTCCACTTTTACTTTTCATCTTCCACTGGAAATCATAGCTGGTGAGTTGAAGGTTTAGGCATGCTGCTGGAATGATGATACTGAGCAGTTCATCTTCACTTTCCATCCTCCATTGGAATTCACAGAGAGTGAGTTGTTGTGGATTCTGGCATACTGCTTGAGTGAAGATGCTGATGAGTTAATCTTTACTCTTGCTCCATTGAAAATCATAGTATGTAAGTTGTAAATTCTGGCATACTACTAAAGTGATGATACTAATCAATCCATCTTCACTCTTTATTCTCCATTGGGACCATAGGAAGTGAGTTATGGATTTTGGCATGCTGCTGTAATAGTGCTGATTAGTCCATTCTCACTGTTTATTTTCCATTGCAAATCATAGCTTGTGAGTTGTAGATTCTGGGATTCTATTGGAATTATAATGCTGATAACTCCATCTTCACTCTTTGTCCTCTATTGAAAATCATAGGGGGTGAGTTGTGATTCTAGTGTGCTACTAAAATGATGGTGCTGATTAGCCCATCTTCACTCTCCATGTTCCATTGCAAATCATAGCTTGTGAGTTGTGAATTCTGGCATATTGCTAGGGTGATGATATTGACCAGTTCTTTATTTTTCATTGGAAATTATAGGAGGTGAGTTATAGATTCTGGCATGCTGCTAGAGTAATGATATTAACAAGTCCATTTCCACTTCTCATTCTCCATTGGAAATTATAGTATGTAAGTTGTAGATTCTTGCATGCTGCTAAAATATTGATACTGATCAGTCCATCTTCACGCTTCATTTTCTATTGGAATTATAGGAAGTGAGTTGTGAATTCTGTCATGCTGCTGTAGTGAAGATGCTGATCAGTCAATTTTCACTCTTTGTCTTCCATTTGAATTATAGTTTGTGAGTTGTAGATTCTGCCATGCTGCTGAAGTAGTAATACTGATTAATTCATTATCACTCTTCATTCTACATTGGAAATCATAGCTTGTGAGTTGTGGATTCTTGCATCCTGCTGGAGTGATGATACTGATCAGTCTATCTCAACTTTCATCCTCCATAAAAATTTATAGAGTGTGAGATACATATTCTGACATGTTGCTAAATTAATTGTTTTAATCACTTTTTTTGTATTGCAAATTAAAGAAGGTAATTATATTCATGCATATTTGTGGAATGGTCATGCTGACAAGTTTATTTTTATTTGTTGACATCTTTTTAAACAGATGGTGAGTTAGATATAATATTAAGAAATGTAAACATATTGATTTACCTTGATATTTTTCTCACAATATGGAAATAATAGTCTGTAAGTAATATATTTTAGATTTTTGATAGGCAGGGTTATACTCATCATTATATTTTATTCCTATCACCATTGCAGAGTGTAAGTTTTGTGCTTTATCATGTCACTTATTATGTAATTTTAAAGTTAAATTTGATTGTATATTTGCTATTGGGGAATAGCAAGTAAGTTTCTTTTCTTTTCAGTCAAACTTTAGTGTACTGATAGTTATTTACAGTTAGTATGTCTTGTTTCATGTTAATTATACATGTATTAATCTATTTTATAGGATGTAGGTTTATCATAAAGTATTTTAAATTATCATCCTAATGCTATGTTATTCAGAAGGTATAATTTAATATTTGAAAACATGTCTGTTTTATTTATTTTGAGTTAGACAGTAGGTGTATAAAAATCACTCAAACATTCACTTATCTTCTGGTTTAATAATTTATAGCTTCTTCCTCAAAATGAGGTGAAGGCTCTTCTTTCATTTCATTCTTGTATTAATATTTTATATTATAGGCTAAGCTTTCACCTAAAGCGGCTCAAGCCTTGGAGCTTGACAATCTGGTAAAGTTGCCTAATCATTACATATTAATTTTCTAATTGTATAAAGCTTGATATTTCCACATGGAAACAAATCCTTCAAGCTGGTGTTGGCAAGTTTCATATGTTTGTCAGATATTCTATATTTATGCAATATGCATAGATATTCTCCTACAATTGGAGCATTCCTTCTTTCTGTATCAGCAAAAGGAGCCTGAGCCATTTGCTTTGGCAGCTCAGAAATATAAAGCATCTGATTCATATTGGAAAGTCAAACAGGCCCTGAAGGAGTTCTTCAAGCAATATGATAACATGACTTATTACCAAAGGGTGAATAACATTGCAAGTATCATCCTTGAAAACTGCACGTTTGTCTACAAATATACTTCAATACTTTACTTGTTGATTATCTTGTTCAGAGCCCATAACTAAGCCAAGGAAGTGGCTCTAAAATAGATCAAAGACTTCATGTTCTTGTAATAATAAAAGAAGTTGTTATAAGGGCAATGGTGAACTTGCTGTACTATATGTGTATGTGAGACTTGACCAATAACTACAATCAAATTGGAAGAGAAAAAATAATAATATGGCAAATAATATGGTTATTAAAGAATAATCTCAAACTATTAATGAAAAGACATTGACATGAATTTTTGTGAACTTCTTTTTATAAATCTAAATCCATTAGAATTTCAAATTGACAAATAGGTACTTTTATATAGCAAGCCACAAGGCTTGGTCCATGCATAGGTTCCTATACATATAAATAAGCAGTCTTCATACAAGTAGTTCTCTAGCTAGTTCTACACAATCATATGTGCTAGAATAGCCTTAGAGCTTCAATAAGAGTCCAACAATCTTGAATGGCAATCCAGCCATATCTTCTGACTATTAATGCTGTCCTGCATTATACAAAGAATCAACTAAAGACTGCCAAGTTTTGCTTTGATATCTTGGTTCCTATATAATCAGAGCTTCTTTTTAGATGAAAAACAAAACATATCCTGAATGTTAAATGTGTCCTGCATCATACAATTGTTCAACCAAAAATTGTCAAGTCCTGTCCTTCATTGGGAGTCTCTCTAATATAGTCAATGGTTCCTCTGAGAGAATAAAACATATTCTTGGTACTAAGTCCTGTCCTGTACCATTTGGTGATGTTGAGGGAATCACCCAATCATATGCCCTCTGGTTGTCCTCAGCCCTATGTAGTGTGAGAGGTGTAGATTGCCTTCACTAGAACTCTTGTACAAATGCAGGATAAGATGTGTAGATCTAGCTAAGGTACATTCATTGTATCTTGAGGGTTTATATACAGTCAATGGTGGCACACAGACCAAGCAGTGTCTGCGCTGACTAAAGTATAGGTCCATGGTAAGGTAGGTGGATTGTTGATAAGACTACAGAGAGATGAATGTGTATCTGTTGCAATTGCTACACAATAGACAATGGACTTAGACAATATTTCCCTTTCTCTTATCTCTTCATGATAACAGATGCATCTTATCTTTTATTTATTCTTTGCAGACCCAGCACAAGAGTGCATGATAGATGCCACAACTCTGCCACAGAGTTTGCCAGTAGTACTAGGTTCCATCTGGCACTGAGACTTTTGCCCAATCCAGATCTTAACTGATTTAGGATACAGAGATCTCTGCCACAACTTCTTTTCATTTCCATGTTATGCCTAGATGGCATTCACTTCCCACCACCATATCTACAATGAGGCACATTACATTCATTACTGCTCAGGGTTACACTCTACTTCCATTCTTTTCATTTCTGTCTCATAGCCTTGACAGCTTCTCTTCTCTCTAATCCCCACTGCTGTGCAGTGACTCATCCCTATCTTGGCTGTGCTGAGATCATTACACCATTGGCTAGTATAGACTGCTATCCAGACTTCACAATTGGTCGATAGCTGTAGATACAAATGTGTACAAACAGTTCCATAGTCTATATATACCAAGACACACTGAGGCTACAGTCCTCAGTCTAGTGTCTTGGAGTTTACCTCTAAAGCCACTTTTGATTCTTGAGATCCATGTAGTGCAAACCTGAAGATTCACATTTGCAATCTTGCTTGAGTTGTTTCAGTATCTGGTGATGGGGGTGACATATGATGGTTATCTGCAGGGAGTGAAGTGTTGTGGTATAGCCTCAATGACTAGGATGTGATGATATAGCTATGGTGACTAGAATGCTATGGCACAGCCATGGTAACTAGACATGTGATAGTTATCTGCAGGGAGTGAAGTGTCATGGTATAGCCTCAATGACTAGGATGTAATAGCATAGCTGTGGTGACCAGGATGCTATGGCATAGCCATGGGCTTAGTGATGAATAGATAGGTTTGCTGTGCTAATAGAAAAGGGGCAGTACTCCTTGGTGAATGAGAGGCTTCTTCTGAGGGAATACCTTCTGGGTATTAGGTATTTGTAGGCCATCCTCCTGTAGAGAGTCATAGAGGAAATTGAATGGTGGTACCCCTCTTCAAGAGTAAAGGAGCTGTGTTTGAAAGGTGTCTGTAGATAAAACTCTATTGAGAGAGGGAAAGCTAGTATCTTGGGTTAGATGGGTGTCTGAGTGCAAAGTTATCTGTGGACCATATAGTAGACCTAGGGAAAGTACTGTTTTATAACACTGAATGATGCTAAGTTTCTTCTTGTGCCAATACAAGTCCTTGTCTTGGACTCTAGATAGTATTGAGGAACTATCTAGATATACAGTCCCTAGTTGCCTTATACAACATAGGATGGGATGTATAGATCTAGCTAATGTGACAACCCTCAAGGCTGTATGTCAGAGTGCAGCTATTGACATGACTGCCATGAAGTGCTGATAGGTTGCTGTTGTCAACGTTTACCAGTAGTTTGGGATAAGAGAAGCTTCCAGGGTTCTAGAGTTCTGAGGATTCCCATGCTTCCGAAGTTCCAGATGATAGAGGTTCCAGGTTGTTGTGTCTTCCAGGTCTTCTGAAGATGGAGGTCCTTCTGTTCCTTTCCTTCTAGCATTCATTGTTGGTTACTTGGGCTAGGTTCAAGGTGGGACTTCTCTAGTTCCAAATGCTGGTATTGGAGTAGAACTAGCTAAAGAACATGGATGGTAAAAGTACAATATTTATAGGTAGTGGTGAGGTACATGGATCAAGCCATGCTGTATACACATGCATGGGCAATGGATCTGAGAATGGGTAAATAACAGGTGGAAATGAAAGGGGCTATGTGCACAGGAAAAAGAAGTGTCCTCATGTATCAAGGGTCTAGGTAGGAAGGGGAAAAGAATGGTGGCGCTATCATAAGACAAGCAGTCCTTCCTGGGGATTGGATGAAGTCCCCAAATAATAGGAGTTTCAAAAGAGTTCCTTCTGAAGAACACTTGGTGGCTGCAATGAACTCTAGCATGGCTAAGTTGATATAATGTGGTAAATGTCTCCAGTCTTGTTCCAGTCAGAAGGAAAAAAGAATAGTATACTTGAAGATGAAATCATATTGGTCTATAACAGCTGTAGAATGTAAGTGTGATCATGGCATAGGAGAAATAGATAACACAGCCATGAGGCCAGGCAAAGATAAAAAGAAGGGAGACCCATAGTGAGCCCAGTGAGAACTGTGGTGTAAGTAATGCTGATGCTGAGCTGGAGGCTATCTGAAGGCAAGGCACTCTTGTACTAAGGCATTGAACTTGAGGGGGAAATCCCAAGAGACTAAGCTGGAGAGTATCCAGTGAAGGCTCTTGGACTTATATAGACTTGCTATGTAAGTTACATAATCATTACATTTGTATCATATGATAAGGTCTAGCCTATTGTTAACATTTACCAGAAGTTTGGGACTTGAGAAGCTTTTGAGATTCCAGATAATAGGAGTTCTGGTTGCCATGACTTTCTATGTCTTCCAAAGATGGAGGCCTTCTGTTCCTTCCCTTCTAGTGCAGAAGTCTTATGCTTCACTCTTGCTAGGTTCAAAATGAGACTTCTCTAGTTCCAAATGCTGGTATTTGAGTAGAACTAGCTAAGGAACATTGATGGTAATGGTACAGTATTTATAGGTGTTCGTAGGGTGCATGGACTAAGCTATGCTGTATCCACATGTATGGGCAGTGTAGCTAGAAATGGGTAAATATACAATGGAGATGAAAGGAGGCTATGTGCACAGGAAATAGAAGTGTTCCTCATGTATCAAGGGTCTAGGTACAAAGGGGGAAAGAATGGAGGAGCTACCATAAGGTGGGCAGTCCCTCCAGGAGATTGAGTGAAGTCTCTGAATAGTACTGGTCTTGGAAGGTCATCTTCCAAGAGGTTTTTGATGACTGCTGATTTCTGGGTGGCTTCTGATTGCTGTGGTTATCTCTAGTGTTGCTGAATTGATAAAATGTGGTAAACAGTTCCAGTCTTGTTCCAGTTGGAAAGGAAAAAGAGTGGTTTACTTGAGGATGGGATCATATTGGTCTATGACACCTATAGTGTAAGTGCTGCTTATCATATAAGCACCACAGGCATAGGATGTAACCCTTAGCCCTGAGGTTGCTGTGTGGCAGTGGTGCAGAACTATGTAAGTGATCCCACTAATGTCTGTGTGACAAAGAAGGATGGCAACAGGGATCAAGAAGCATGATAAGAGACAGGGAAAATGATTCCCATCACAGAAAGATTATATCATAAAGTAAAAATGAACATGAAGTAGCTATCTATCTATAGATCCTTTTATAGTGTCAAGAAAGGTGCATAGACCAAGCAGTGTCTGTGCCAAAGAATATTGGAACTCTACAATTTCAACAAGCATATATAGAGGAGGAAAAATCTTGGTAAGAAATATATCAAAAGAGAAGTGTGTGGTGAGGGAAGGGTTGAGTTTGAGGATAGCATTAAGCTAAGAGTAGAAGTGTAGAGGTTGAGTAAGGCTGAGTAGCTTAGAGCTGAGCAAGTGAAAGAACAGGTCAAAAGACTGTTAGTATTAAAAAGTAACATGGGTCAGTCTTATATACTATAGGGTTTGTTTGTCCCAGTTTGGGACTTATACTACATATAGTAAAGCAAAAGAATTCCATGGAATGTATGGAATGTCATGTGACTGGATGAGTTGGAATGAGTTATCTATAGTCAAATAACAAGAATATCAGTGAATGGCAATAAAGGTGCTTATCTATGATGTCATGTCTGACAAATCATGTAAGCATAATAAGGCACCATGATTACCTCATCTGGGCCTAGAATATCATGGTATAAATCAAAATAAGATAAGAGATACTAAAACTGAAACAACCCTAAGAGCAACATAAAATCCCAGGTTGCCCAGAGTGACAGCATAGACCACTTAACCAATCATAGATAAAGGGGAGGCAGTGAGTACTGGTGAACCATCAAGGCTGTTAGCTCTTAGAGGGCAAGACCAAGCATAAGGTCAAGACTAAAACCAAGAGAACCAGACTGAGGGGAATCCTCAGTTGGACCTTGGGGTTTATATATCTCTAGGGTTGTATGTACATGTGTATATCTAATCTAGATAAAGGCATAGCCTAACATGTGTTCTACACATGTTGGCATAGCCATAAAATAGAAGAGAAGCAATAGCATAAGGAAAAGGCATGGTGTGGCAGGAAATGAATAAATCTAGGGTCTATGAATGAAAGGCATGAGGGAAAGATGTAGATCAAGGGTCTAAGGGTCCAAGATCTAATAGAGATAAAGGGATCAGCATAGCCATGCACTGCATGGAGATTAAAGCAATGAGGCTGCCACATCAGTGATGTGGCAGAATGGAAAAGAAGCATGGAAATTAAGTCAATGAGGCTGCCACATCATTGATGTAGCAGAATGGAAGAGAAGCATGTAGGGTCCAATGAAAGGAGTGAACAGTGAAAGAAGTGAACAGGTAAAGAGGTGACATAGTGAAGGAGTGAAACAGTGAAGATGTGATACAGTGAGGGTGAGGCTGTGCACAAATAAGATAAGAGCCATGTGGCAAGATAAGATAAGATAGGGAAAAACATAGAAAAAATGGAAAAATAAATGAAACTGCAACAAAAACCATGATATTTCAACAAAGAAAGTATTGTTATAGAATGGTACAATTTCTGGTATGAGTATACCATTTAATTCCTTCTACACCTGAGTACCAATGGGCATGGACTTATGATTCTTTGGCCTATGGAGTAGTTGCAGTGGGGTGGATATTGGAACAGTCACTGACTGATTACCTTGATGCCCCAATCATTCTGCTCCTCTTCAGAGATCACTGCCAGATCTCACTTTAACCTTACTTGACATATTTAGGTGCATTAGTACCATGAGGAAGCCTCATGGTGCACTCTTCATTTCCATTACTTAGTTTCACTGCAACACAAGAAGTCCTTATGTAACCTATTATTTCCACCTTCATCTCCATCTCTGACTCATTGTAACTATATACAGCCCAAGCATGAGGACACCTCATGGCTTGGTCTGTGCTTGTTTTCCAATCCCATAAAAGGGGTAGTACTTACATTTGTAACAGTAGCTAGTTTTACACAATTCACCAAGTGTTTGAAGTGAACTAGTGAATGACTCTATTGAAGCCTCAACAGCAACTGCAAAAGCACAGACTCAAGTTCCAATCAAAGACTAAATCAAAATGCTAGACATTTGGTCAGCATTAACAAGTATAAATTCATGGTAAGGTAAATATGCCTGTAATAAGACTATGGAAGGGTGGACATAATGTCTGTGTGTGTTTAGGAATGATAGTCTCAATAAAGTATGATGAAAGGGAATATGTGGAGAATGCATGTTGATGTCCTGTTTGTCTCCTGTCATCAAGGTACACCATTGGTGATCCATAAGGCTTTTTGTAATATAGTCTTTGTTGCAAGACTGCAATGTTGGTTGCAGTACAGACTGACTGTTATAATACAGTATGATTTCTTGTTTGAATATATGCTTTTAGTTCCTTCTTCCCTGGAGTACCAGTAACTCCAGACTTATGACTCCCTTGCATTTGGTGTAGTAATAGCTGGACAACTATTGGAGCAATCCTTGGAGGATTACCTCAATGCTCCCATTGTTCCTTTGATTTTCAAAGATATTGCCTAGAGTCCTGAGTATTGGGCATGCCTTATTACTTCCACATGGTTATTTTCCCTCTTGTTATTGGATCCTTAAAACTTCATTTATCTTAGATTTTATTCTACCATGAGGCAGCCTCATGTGCTCAAGTCATTTCTGCTGCCTCATGTTTGCTGCTTTATTTCTGTTCCACTTTATCCTGATGTACTTTACATAGCCTGTGTTGCAACTGTTGCACAACAGACAATGGACTTAGTCATTTCATTCTTTTCTTCTAATCTTATTGCAACAATAAATGCATCTTATCTTTCACTTTGCAGACCCAGCACAAGAGTGCACAGTAGACACTGCAGCCCCAGCTTCATAGTACTTATGTCAAATCCTGGTCCTCTGGACTCAAGTCTGATTGGAGGTCTGGAGATACAAGGGAATAATTACCATGATTAGGTCCAGAGATGGACTGGAGTTGACAAATGGTGGTTCAGAGTTGGGGTTGAAAGATAAGGACATTAGTGCATGACTTATGTGTCATGCCCTTTCCAAGTCTATATCCTTGTTTCTCAGAGTCTGGAGGATCAGAGGTTCATTATAAGGAAAAAAGGAGGAGCAGAGATGAGAAGGAGACTTTGAGTTGGAGAACCAAAGATAAAGTCAATATTCATACTAAGGAAATATAGGAGGAAATGTACAGAGGTTTATATACTAATGTCTGGAGTGGAGATTGTAATAAGGAATGTAAGCTATTACAGTGGCTCAAAAAACTATCCAATATTTGGACATTTTTCACTAAATGCAATGGTACACGATAACCCCTAACCCTCATCCTAACTATGAGTAGATGAAATGAAGTACTCACTCTTAGCTTTCTATCCATTCAAGAATTTAAGGATTTGGCTGAGAATTGGTGAAATGGCAGCTATATTAAAATGACAACTCATTGGGACAGTTGTTTGACTTTATACAAGATGGGATATTTAGTACTTGGTATGACCTCCTTTGGCCTTGATTACTGCTTGAATCCTCCTAGGCATGCTTTCTATCCATTTCTGACACTGTTCCACAGAAATATTCCCCCACTCCACCACCACCCTATCCCATAACTCATGAACCCCTTTAGGAGCTCTTTCATAACCTAAAAAGCCTTTTTTGAGATGATTCCAAGTGTGTTCAATAGGGTTGAGGTCTGGAGATTGAGCAGGCCAATCCAGAAGCCTAACATATTGCTCCTCAAACCAGATCTGAGCTCTCCTGAAGGTATGCTTGGAGTCATTATCCTGCTGAAAGATGACTTCCTCTTCAGGAATTCCAGATTCCTTCATGCTCTCCAATAGTCCTGCCTCCAAAATGGTCACATACTGTTCAGCATTCATTATGTTAGACACATCCTGCATCATTCAATCATTCTGCCAAAGATCATTAAATCTTATCCTAGAACAACAATCCCCTCAGTTTGATCAATAGTTCCTTTCAAGAGAACAAAACATGTCCTTAGTATCAAGTTCCATTTGGTATTGCCTTGGTAGTTCTTGAAGAACTTCTCTGTCTTTTACAACCCCTGATGGTCTCCCTGTATCATATGGGATGAGAGGTGTAGATTGCCTTCACTAGAACTCTTGTTTAATGTAGGATGAAATGTGTAGATCTAGCTAAGGTACATCTGGTATGTTACAGGGATTTATATAGGATGGTCAGTGGTGCACAGACCAGGTGGTGTCTGTGCTGACTAAAGTATGGGTCCATGGTAAGGTAAATGTGTTAGTGGATAAGGCTATGAAAAGGTAAACATGTACTGGGTGAAGGAGTGAAGGGCAACCATGTCCTATTGGTGAGTGGAGGACTGTGGCATGACCTCAATAACTGGGATGCTGTGGCATAGCTGTGGTGACTAGAGTGCTATGGTACAGCCTTAGTGACTCGGGATGCTGTGGCACAGCTGTGATGACTTAGGATTGCTGTGGTACTGCCATAATGACTAGGATGGGGGGTTCCCTTCTTATATTTGATGATGAATGGGTAGGTTATGGGCACAGTTAGAAGAGGCCATATTCCTAGGTGAATAAGAGGCTTTCCTGAGGGAAGTACCTTCTGGGTATCAGGTATTCATGGGCCATTTTCTGTAGAGGGTTGCATAAGGGAAAAATGAATGGTGGCACTTCTTCTTCAAGGACAGAAGGCTATTGTATATGGGTTATTCTGATAGGTGATAGTCCTTTGGTAGATATCTTGGAGTAAGATGGGTGTTTGAATGCAAGGTTATCCATAGACCATATGATAGACCTAGGAGAGGTATCATTTTATAACACATTATTCCTTCAACCTCACTCAAAACCCCCACTCTGTTACAAAACAATACTTCTCTAGGTCTACTATATAGTCTACAGACCTCACACTTGAACACCTGTCAGAGACAGTAGAAATGCTGTTCTTGCCACATAAAATACACATAAAGCCTGGAATACACTTATGCAGAGATATAAGAGAAGCTACACTCTCATTGCCCTTGAAAGAGGATACTACCATTCATTTCTTCTCCTTATGATCATCAAGAAGAGACAGGCCAACCAGCCAGACAACCAGAAGATGTTCTCACCTTAAGAACTCTCTCATTCACTGAAGAAGGACAACTCCACTTGGACAACCTTATGGTTACCACTGAAATACCAGATCATCATAGCATCAGGAGTTATAACAGCTGTGCCACAGCATCCCTAGTTACCACAGCTATGCCACAGCATTTCTAGTCACTGCAGCTGTACCACAGCATCCTAGTCACCACAACTACACTACAGGAAGTCATATACACCATAACAGCATCACAGCCTACATCATGGATCACTATGGCTGTACCTTGACAACAGAAGATGGAACAGACCTCAAATATGCACCATCCACATGTCCAGATACACAATAGAACATAATGCCCATATTCACCAAACACTCATTCACACAATGGGGCATGATGCCCATATTACTATTGTCTTAACCAAGGCATAATGACATCTTGGAAGGAAGAACTCTCAACCACATCATGAACATGTGGAGAAGGACCTCCACCATCAGATAACAAGTCATGACCACAAGGAGAGGACCACTGCCTTCTCCATTATGATTACCAAATTCCAGATGGGAGAAGCACCAAGGTCTCCTTATATGAACACCTCATGAATGGACATAAGGGCATGATGCCTGTTTTTCCATAGCCTTATCAAAGGCACATTTACCTTTCCACAAACACACCCCATTCATTAGTTGGATATTACTTGGCACATATGCCTCACCACAGATCCTTACTAATACAGCACAGACATTACCTGGTCCATGCACTACTACAGACACTATATAAACCCACAATACATAGGTAGAACATTAGCTAGATCTATGCATTTCATCCTGCATTTATACAAGAGACCTAGTGAAGGCAATCTACACCTTTTATCTAATATCATATGAGAGGATGTACAAATTGGAAACTCCCTTAGAGTCTCATAGAAAGGGCACAAGGCAAGAACCAATCTTGGGCAAAACAAGGCTTAGTATCTAGAGAGAAGTTCCACTTTCTATAAAGAAGTCACTAAGCACCTAGCGAATTATAACAGCTATGTATCTATTTCTCCTATGCTATGGACTTTGTCTAGTCCTTATAGGCAACCTGTCAACGTTTCATGGAATCCTTATCACCTTTGGGTCCATCCCTCTGTTTGATGGCCTTAGGGTTGTCTCAGTGGTGGTGGAAAATGAATGCCATTTAGGCATAACATGGAAATGAAAAAGAAGGTGGCAGAGATCTCTATATCCTAAATTGGTTAAGATCTGGATCAGGTAAGCATCTCAGTGCCAGACAGAACCTAGTACTACCAGTAAACTCCATAGGGGGAGTTGCAGTGTCTATCATGCACTCTTGTGCCAGGTCTATGAAAGTAAAAGATAAGATGTATCCATTATCATGTAGAGATAAGAGAAAAGAGAGAAAAGTATCTAAGTCCATTGTCCATTGTGCAGCAATTGCAACAGAAAGGGTTTTTTGAGTCACTGTACTGGCTAGTATAGGCAGCTATTTGGACTTCATGATCAATAGATATCCAGTATACAAGCATGTACAAATAATAGTCATTGTCTATATATACTGTACCAGGAGACTGAAACAACCCTAAACCTAGATGTAATGTCATTGGTCTCAGGTCACCATAGCATAGTACTAAAGGGGAAGTGAAGGTGGAAGAAGAAGTGATGTCAAGCAGAGGTGCTGTACATCCTTTGATTAAGGGGAAAACATCAAGAGAACTTGACTGAGGACTGAGCCTCATCAAGGCCTTGGTTTATATATTGTCTACTCTATTTGTACATGTTTGGCTTCTAGCTACATATACAGTAATCCCTGTGCCCTACAAGGGCTCGAGTCATTGAGACTGTGGTTGGCATCATATACCAGGTGAGGACACAGCCTTTGGCTAGTAACACTATTAGTTCAAGCCAGTATCCAGTACCCAGTCTAAATAAGGAAACAATCTATCTATATAAGATATAATTCCTGCACCCTGGTGGAGGAATGGAAGGGAAAGTTCATGAACATGTGTGGGTCATAGAGTACTTGGTATCCAGACCCTGATTGGTCCATTGGTAATTAACTGCCACATCACTGATGTGGGGGAATGGAAGGAAAGAAGAAAGAAGGGTGCCACTAGGGCAGTGCAAATGGTGATTAAAAGGGTGACTTGTATTTGTATCCCAGATCTGAAGATCCAGATTGGGCGACAGTCATTGTAGTATCATAAGAAGTACTACCAGTGGTCATGGGACTCTTGAATACCAGTGTCATCCATGCATGTGGTGCCAGGACTATGAAGGTAAAAGATAAGATGTGTCTGTTGTTGCAATAAGATGAAAAGAGAAAGAAATGACTAAGTCTGTTATCCATTGTATGTTAATGTTAAGCCAAGTAATGGGTGAACTCTTTGAGTGGATTCTTGGCTTCTTAGTTTCTTGCTTCCTTAGTGTCTTTCACTAGTTCACTTGTTACTTGGTATGATTGCGTAGAACTAGCTACAGCATCAAGTACAAGTGACTATCTTTTATACTACTGGAAATTGAGCACGGACCAGGCCATGAGGTTTCCTCAAGGCTGGGCTGTGCTTACTGTGGAACGAGTCATACAGTGGAAATGAAGAACATGTGGTTACCTTGAGGTAAGAAGGTTCAATCAAAGGCCTCAAGGCAAGCTGTACCTACAGAACTGAAAGGGAGCTGTCCTAGGGAGATTGGATGTAATCTCCTATCATACATGGAATGATGGGGTTGTCAACGAGGCAGTAAAGATGTTTCTTGATAAGTTGCCCCATAGAGACTATATCAAAGGCCAGAGCGTCCTCACTATGAAGGGACTGATACTCTGGGGACAAAGGAATTAAAGTATCATATTCAAACCAGAAAGTGTACCATTCTATAACATTACCCCCTTTATACATTTGAAGCACCGCTTCAGTAATCTTTCCTTGCATTTTTCCTCTATAAGTCATATCCTCCACCATCAGAACAGTGGCCCTTGTTCCAGATGTGAACTTCCAAGTCCTTGTTGGAGTTGTACCTGGCTCTGTATAGGGGGCACTCCTCTCTAGTGTGTCCCAGTGAGTGGCAGATGGAATATTGTACCTGTGGACAGTATTTCTGAGGGTGGCCTGGAGCACTTGTTTTGCAGTAAGGGCACATGTAAAGCAGACACTCAACCCTAAAGTGGCCCTGCTGGTTGTAGGTGAAGCAATGCTTCGGAGTCTGCACAAATCATTGTGTGCTCGTCGTTGCTCTGGGGTCATCAATTGCAACAAGCTGTGCAGGAGCAGTAGAGCATCGAGGTGGAGGGGCAAGAGGTCATGTATATGGTAGTGAGGGTGTGCGGGGGTGGTATTCCTGACCAGGTGTTGGTACTTGGCAAGGATTCATCTGATGGACGTTTGGTTGTGTTCTTCTTCCTCTGATGGCAGACTCGATGAATGCATCTGGGAAGAGTACTTCTGCATTCTCACATTGGACCCTTCTGGGCCTTCCTCAGAGTGGCTCTGTCCTTTGTGCGACTTGTGGAGGCAGGATGCTCCGAAAGGACAAAGGAGTCCCTTCCCTGGAGCTATTGATGGCTGTGGAGGTTTCTTCGCCCTCTTCGACCTCTCCTTCCTCTATCTCTCTAATGGGGATCCTTTCTCCTCCATCTCTATTCCTCTGCATCTTCCTCATTGCCTCGTTGAAGTCCTTGTCATGGAATCCAGTTCCCCTGAAGTAGTCATTCCTTTCTCCAGCGGAAAGGGCAGTGATGATGGGGAGGAGGAATGGGATTAGTAATTTGGGGAGAAGGTTGTTAATGACTCCGAAGAACCCATCGTTGTGGAGGAGGCCAAGTACCCTTCTTTTGGTGTTGGCTAAGGTGCATGTCATAGCATTATTGTAGGGGGCAGGGAGTCCCTGTGGGCAGCAGAGGGTATGAGTGAGGGAAAGAGTCTTGAATGTGTGATATAACTCAATTCCTTCGATAAGGTGGTGGTTCTTGGTGTACCACAGATTGCACTCCAAGG
>JBBPTE010000212.1:12036-24379 GCA_038093935.1 Tylopilus cf. pallidocervicolor | reverse complement strand
AGTACACCGACATTCAAAAAGCCCCGGACCGCGAGTCCGGACGAGGCATTCAGTGGGGTGTCATCAGAGGGATCATGTAATGCGTCGTCGTCTTCGGGGGTGTCGATGTGAAGATTTGGGTCAAAGGGGTAAGGGACGAGCTTGTGCGGGGTATAAACACCAGAGGGGTACTTTGAGTCATAGGATACGGTGAACACGGATTCCCCCGAGTTGGAAAGAACGGATTGACGGTTCATGCCAGGAGGGCTGAAGGCTCGCTGTTCGTCCTCGCCAGCGAGGCGGTATAGGACCATGGATGCACGATTGGAGGTGAGGGACGTGCGGTGGGAGGTGAGCGCTTGCGATTCCTCGGACGCGATGCGGTTGAAAATCATGTTTTGCCTCGACTGGGCACGAGGGCCCATGAACAACGAGGGGGGCGCAGATGCGGATGAATGAACGGCCGCGTTGGGGTTGAGTGGAGATGAGACGAAGTTTTGGCTGACGGTGTGAGATCGCGGAGTTTTCGGTTGCGGCGTATCTGCGAGCAGGGGGACATCTACGCTGGCGGAGCTGGGGGTCCTTGGTGAGTGTGTTTGACGGGCGTCAGGGTCACTGTCGGTGCGGTCCAGGGGGAATTGAGCCGAAGGAGAGCCGTCGAGCTGGCGAAGTGTTTCAGGACTCGGCGGGGAGGCCATTTGTCGGGAATGCGGAGGGAGTGCAGGGGAGGAGGGAAAGGAGCGCTAAAGGAGTGCCTTGACTCCCCCCAGCCGATAGTCGTGCAACTGGGCAAGTTCAGCGGCCGACTTGTTTTCGCTCGACGGCTGCAGTTCACCGCCCCTCATTATATAAGCAGGTGATCCCCGACCACCTCCGAGTGTGTTGGCGTCGTCGTGGCATGGCGGGCGTGTCGGCGTCGCGTCGTATCGTCGGTGGTGGCGGCGCTGAGTTCTTTGTAGGATTGGGAATAAAGGGGGTGAGGCTCGACGGGGAGAGTTCGCCTCGAGTCGCGTTGCCACACCCACAGCACTCGCATGAAAAAGGTGCGCCGCGTGTCGTCAACGATGCTCGCTGATGTTGTCCTACCATGGACACATCGAAGTGGGCAAACAACGCACTCGCACTTCAAGTGGTCTCACAAGTTATCTAGTCGAGCCTTGCCGACTACTGCATCGCTTAGTAGAGCAGCCGAGTCGCACAACATTCAGCTGACGTTGAAACCTGCAGATCGCTAATCCGGTAGATTCTATCTTTCCTCAATATATGCGTTGCTAATGGGTTCACTGTCAACCGACCGGCAAGCATGGCTGTCACTGAATCACAACCCTCGGCTACCTACACAGCTATGCCTACCCTCGACGCATCTGAGGCCACACCGGGGGCTGTCAAGAGAGGTGACTATTCTGGCAGGACCCTGGTGCGCTTCGAAGTCTTCAAGGCACTGTGTTTGATGAGACAGAGCCACTTTCAGCAAGCGATGGTATCGTCCTGGTTTTACGACAACTGAAGACAGGGTGTGTGATGGACTGTTGACTTCAATTGCTGTGTGCTTACTGTTTGGACTGGCCGTGGCTGGCACCGGTGCGACTTCAATCCACCTACAACTTGCTCAACCCCACGCACAGTCCTGGACATCTGCATCAACGCTTCTATAGTGGGTATCCAGTCCAAACCGTCCCGTAATCGACGGGCATGGCCGGAGCGAACTCTGTACAGGACGAAAAGCGGCGTGGTGTATCATCGGATCATTAGTCCCGATGATGGATTCACATCTGAGAGATTGTAGAGCGTATGTTCTCTCATTTTTTTCTTCGCGCAAGCCATCCTTCTACCGTTTACTCGATACTTAGCTCTCTACGACCTCGCTTCGTAGACTGATGGATCATGGAATAGCATAACGACACCTCCCCTCCGAGCATGTTCTAGCCATCGAGCACCAGACTTATTCCTCCTGACACAAAGTTACGTGAATCAACAACGGACGTGTCGACGATACTTTATTCTCTATAACTATCTTCCATTTCCTCGGTAAGTGTCCCGTTCATCTTTTCTCTGTACATCATGCTGCGGGCACTCAGTCCTCTTAGGCGGCTTAGGTATAGTGAGATTTCGACAGGTTGACCTCTGGACTCTTGCCTTTCCCTCAGGAGAAACCAGCTGTTATTGGACGACCGCCGACCTCGCGTGCATCATGCTCGCTATATGCATGGTTGGATTGAGAATTCCGTGCATGTCCCACTAGCCAGCCCCGCCTGACAGGTTAGGCCTAACCTCACGGCATTATCCCGTTATTGGTCACTGATGCTTCGAGTTTCTACGACATGACTGGTGGCGCAGGCTCTACCTGCCAGCAATCTGTATTGATACCTATTGTTACGAGATCTCTGTTACTTCAGGTGGCGTGTGCCTTGATGAGAGTGTACCAATGGTGTTCCTACACGCACAACCAGCTTTTTCTCTGATCAAGCGTCCAACAGGTCATCGACGCACCGCAACACCCTACACCTCTTGCTCATATCAGATATGGTCCGACTTTCCGAAGAGGTGTTTTACAGTGTGACTGGTAACGCTTCAATGATGTCGCAGCTGGACGCAATTGATGTTTAGATTTAGTCAAATCTCTTCACAAATTTGAAGGCTGACAATGTGGGCCTCTCACCGGGGAGCCTTTGGAACAGAAATACCATACAAAACCGCTAACATTGAACCATATCCGAACTCGTGCGTATTGCTAGTATACTTCTAAGTGGAGCGTGACGGCTCATGATCACGTATTTACTCTCAACCTTCCATACAAACTTGACTTTGGAGCAGTCATCAACATCTAGACCTGATTTTGCGACACACAAAATTCCGTACTCTAACCTTGCAGGTCATCTCTCGTATGCTACGGGGAGTGGATACCACCCGATTTGCTAGATGACTCGCGGTCTTCAGCGCTGAAGTAACCGCCTTGCTTTCGACATTGTCAATGGGACGGTGACACCTTTTCCCGGGCGATTTTCCCGGGCGAAACAGTGACCAGCTCAGCTGTTGTGTTGGCGTAGTTTGAATAAACGGTGGTAAATCATCCACGCATATTTGACACCCGACTGGTACCTTTATCTTATTCATCTGTTCGACAACAACCGGGCCAGGTAGAGTTCGACAGTACACGCATTACGAAACATCGTCGACATGTCTGTTGCCATGGTCAAGCACTCACCTATTGGGAAGGTGAGGTCTTCGCATCCCCATTCCTTCACGAAATTTGAGATCAACAGATTGCCGGTATTGCTCAATATGTTATCAACGAGCATGCGACGCCGCATTATGTTTCGAACCCGGAATAACCAATCGCCATCTGGTTATCACTCAGGGGGTCTGAAACAACTTTCCAAATCATGTACCGAGTTTTCTATCAACACACCAGTAACCAGGCATTCCGTGATTATAAATTCAGTAAGCAAATTGAACAGTTCTCCATCCCAGAAAGCCTCTCTACCCACCAGCACTCCTAAATGGCGTCCGTTATCTCCTCTATCCCCAAGCAGAGACCTGCACTCTTCAGACCCATCAAGGTCGGCCGATTAACGCTTTAACACCGCGTCGTTCTTGCTCCGTTAACCCGTTGCCGAGCGTGCCCTTCCCATGTCCCCGGACCTCATCAAGAATCATATTATTCTCAGCGCGGTTCCACATCAGGAACCCTTCTCATCACTGAAGCCACTCTTATTTCCAAAGCTGCGGGCGGGATGAGCCATGTTCCAGGCATCTACTCTGACGCACAAATCCAAGCCTGGAAAAAAGTATGCACTCTTCGTCGTGTCGCTCACGATTCGTCCCCAACCTGCCCCATAATTTACTTACCATTCCATCAGATCACCGATGCCGTTCATGCCAGGGGATCGCACATCTTCCTCCAGCTCTGGGCAATGGGTCGTGCCGCAGATATAAATTTCCTCGAGAAACAGGATCCACCTTCGCCGTGTGTCAATATACTTTTTTTTTCTTTTTTCATTTTTTCTTTTAGCTATTCTTTTCTTTTATCTATTCTTTCTTATATTTTTTTTTGCTTTTTTTTTCATGTTCTCCGCATCATCCGTCATGTTGACCGGTAGGTCGAAGCCACCTCGGCCGCTCACTGAGGCAGAGATCAACGATTATATCGCCACCTTCGCGAAGGCAGCAAGAAATGCCGTACATGCCGCCGGATTCGATGGAGTGGAGATACACAGTGCATACGGATACCTCTTGGACCAGTTCCTTCAAACGGTATCCGACAAACGCACAGACAAATGGGGTGGAGATGAGGAGGGCCGCACGAGATTTGTGCGGGAAGTCGTCTCTGCTGTCGTTGACGCCGTCGGTGAGGACCGAGTTGGTATTCGAATTAGCCCATGGGGCAATCACCAGGGTGAGTTCCCTGAGTCGCACTGTGTGCTTCTGTGTTTATTTCCGTGGTTTGCAGACATGGGAATGCCTGATCCTCGACCGACATTTGCATATCTCATCACCGCTCTGCGTGATAAGCACCCGAGGATGGCGTACCTCCATGTTCCTGAGCCTTGTATGGTAGGGCGCGTCGACGTAACCTCCAGACCAGATGAGAGCAACGATTTTTTGAGACAGATATGGAATAGCGGGGAACGTGGTGAAAAGAGGGTATTCATATCTGCCGGCGGATACACCCGTGAAACGGCATTGCACACCGCGGAGGACAAAGGAGGGCTTATCGCGTTCGGGCAGTTATATATAACAAATGTGATGCTTCCAGACCTTTTTCGTTCGAGTGCTTCATACTTATTGGTTGCAGCCCGATCTTCCCCTGCGGTTATGGAGGAATCTACCCCTTGCGGCCACGGATCCGTCAGCGTACTACCAGCCAGGAAACTTGACACCGCGCGGGCACAATGACTGGTCGTTTGCTCACGAAAGGGCCAGGCTCTGAAACCATCCTCCGGACCACATCATCAAAATGTATTTATATTGTACCTCCCTACCACCACAGTATCAATGTATTGACATATATTTTCTGTAGCTCTGTAATATTGCGTGATCTAGCTTCACATAATGGGCGTGGAATCATCCTTCCTTGCCTATGGTAGACTCGGAAGTGATGGTCTGAGTTTATCTTTACTCGAGTACAAGTCGGATAGGACAACATTACTCAGTTGTTGTGGCCGGGAGGATCGTCGCCGTACAGGATGATCTGACATACGAAATTGGACGAAAGGCTGCCGGTTGCGACACGGTCCGACGACACTCGCAGGTGCGCTCGAGCTTGCCTAACCTCCGACAGAAGAACCCAAAAGATAGTCAAAGAACGATGGCCAATAGCGTAATTGACATGTCGAAGTATAGTATCCCAATACCAGTAAAGAAGGCACAGATGGCAGGTACGGACTCTGCTTCGATAGCAGCTTTGCTGGTGCGACTTCAGTTCTTCTGTAACTTGTTCAACCCTCACAATCAGTCCTGGATATCTTAATCTACTGTGGGTATCCCGTCCGAACCATCCGGTAATCGACGGGCATGGTTGGAGCCAACTCTACACTGGTCGAAAAGCGGCGTGGTGGTGCGATCTGACGTGGACGGACATAACCAGGTGTTAATTTCACTGCGTGGAATGGATCCCCCGAGTTCCACCGTAAGTTGTTAACCAAGCATGATGGCGACTTTACACGTCACTGTTTCTCACTGCAGACCTTCTAGTGTGCTATGCTGCTCCATCTCGGTGACGGATTACGACCAATATGGGGCGGCATCTTCATCTATGGTGTTTCAGATGGGGTTTGCATGAGAATGGTCGTGGGAACAGACACCGGTTGTCAGGTTTGGGTGTTGAACTCCTCGGGAGCGTCTAACTGAGCGCAATTAGTCAACGAAATGTGGTTCACAGGCGGAATACGCTGAACCACAAATCCGGTGAGTGTCAGCCATTTACTTTTGAGGAACAAACAGAAGTCCATACTCGGTGATCAACGGATCGTTTCGTTCTTCGATGTTCCACATGCTCTGCAACATTCACGTACAACAGAAATGCTTGGCCCGGTGGGCGCACTGCCGTGTCAGTATCTGGTCGGCTGGGTAGGAGTACCTGCTACTAAAGGGATCCTCATGGCATCCAAGAATGCATACGCCATGCGACACGAAGCTTTCCTTTCCGTCTACCTGCCCTATCCCACCCTCACTTGCAATGACGACAACACTAACCAAAAGTCAAGGCTCACTGGTAATCAAATCCTCGACTCGAACTCCATAGTCCTCAATGGATCCTGTGCATTCTGGTCGTCCATCGTCATCGTCCCTCGCGCCTGATTAGTCTAGATGTTACTTAGACGTACCTGGGATACAAACGACCTATTCTTCGATGCAGATGTAAGCCACGAGCAAATACGGATGTAATATCGTGCCAGTAGAACACCGTCGTCCTGCGGGTACGTAGCCCACGTTAACTCCACTCGTGTGTGCTCATGCAACTCGGACCGTTAATTGCCAGCTATAACGTCGTCCGATCCGCAAGTTGGCACAAAACGCACAACTGACAGCGCGATGCGTGAGGCATGAAACATATCACGTCACTCTGGCCACAAATGGCCATATATGATGACATTAATGACACCCAGATTCGTCAGGAATGTCGCGATGTCCACATACCAGTACAAAAGCGTCCACTGCAGAACAGCCCAAATGTGCTATCGCAGCACCGACGCGTGCCAGCAGGTCGTCGAAACCTATCGTACTAGACTCATCTGCATGTATCAGATCCAACGACTCGACATGTTAACGTCACAGGTTGAGCGCAGCAAGAAACGAGCAAAGTCTGCAAAGAACTAAAAGAAAAAAAATTTGGGCCCCGGGATATAAGAGACTGGGCGGGCAAGAGACATTAACTGAGATGTACTCAGATCACACCCGATTTTCGGATATCGCATTTGTAGGTATGTGGGATGTGGGCTGAATATCAGGCATTGGCGTAAGCTATGGCGCGTAAGAACCTTAGTCTCTGGATGCAAAAAAAGATAGAGTGCATGCAACTCGCCATGAGGGAGCAGTGCCTGCACAAGAAGTGCATCCGTTCGGGTGTCAAAGAAAATGACCTTGTAATTCTCTTTGAACCAACACAAGCACAATTGAAATCCCGTCGAATCGAGTGTAGGCGAGAGAGATTTCCACTTGTTGGATGTTCCTCGATTGGCACGCTGCAGCCACTCTGATTCGCAACTACATTCCTACCGCCTCGAACTGCGTTAACAATATCTACATCCTATACCCGGGGTACCCTTCCCTTTGGCCCGCGTCGATATCGTGTTGCTCATCATCGAAGGAGATGGAGAGGTCCAGCCGAGGGTTCGCGTGCCAATGCCACACATGTGAATCGGAGGCACACGAGCGCCTAGAGGTGATGGTTTAGCATCAGATTGCATGAATGACTGTGGTTGTGCGTCGAACATTAGTGCACTCACATCCACGGACCTGGGAGCGCAACACTTGTTACTGGGATGATCACTTGCCCCAAGCAATGAAGGCACGACGATATACAGCAGTGAACCTTACTCGTGTTTGTTTAAACTGCTTGGCCTGTGTAAGATTGAGGTCGACAAAGGAAACTGGATCACCATTATCGCAGATGTCCCATGACATGGTGAAGACTGATGTTGCCATGTAATTCACTTGCACGAGTTCATCTTTGGATGCCGTGCAAGGGGACCAAGACAACGTCACCGACTATGTCACCTATTTAAGCGACCTAAGTCCGAACCGATGAAAGTGGTTATGCATTCTGCAAGGGTGCTAGTAAAGCAGACAATGGCATCCATTAGATCTATCGTATTATGAGCGGATCAGAAGCGGAATTCTTTGCGACAAACCGAGAACATACGAAAAGATAGTCACGAGTGTCGAGGAAGGGCTAGTGGTTGATGCATTCATAGAAGGAAACAAAGCCTGGGTTATTGAAAGCCTGGAAGCGGTCTTGGGTGCCGACGAAGATTCAATTGGTTGCTCAACTATGGTGCGGCGGGCGAAGTGGCCTGGTGGAAGTGGCAGTTTGGCTGTACTAGACGGACCCTGGATGGGGAAGTACAGATGAAATAGACACAAAATGTAGAAAACAGTTGAAAGGGAGAGCTACTTACCAGATGTGCTACCGAGAGCCGATGTCGAAACAAAATCCGTCATTATGTACCAGTGCGACGATTGACTTATTTCCTGTCTTTGTGGGTGTTGGATGGACGCGGTCGTATGAAACATAACATGGAACAAACTCATAAATATAGTGGGAGAGAGGAGAGGCGCACCTGTCTCCTAGCTTCGGCTCTGGAAGCAACACGTCAGTCTCGAATTCCCAGGCTCATCCCGCTTACGACCATCCATGCTTTCCGTGTCGTTGATATCGTGTCGCTAGAAAATAAAATTATTCAAGACTCAAGTCTCGACGACTGCATGTGCGAAGCAATGAGAATCGTTCCAGATCTGATAGAGTGAACTATTGACGCAAGGACCTCCAGACGCTTTAGATCTTGCTTTACTCACGGTAAACTTGTGCACGTTCCATCGCGTCCGAGTCGAACGAATGTCAGTGGCCAACAGAATTCGGGAGGCAGAACTCACGAGTGCGCTTCTCGAGATCTAGGAGATTGTAGAGTGTATGTTCTCATTTTTTTTCTCTACGCAAGCCAACCTTCAACTGTTTTACTCGACAATACTTAGTTCGAGCACTTTCTCTTGTCCCATGGAACCTCGACTGAGTGACCGTCCACACATGGTCACCCCTGCTTGTCAGGTTCATTCCCTCACCGCCTTCTTCCGTCACTGCTTTCCTCTTACGAATGACGGTCCGCATCGGTTCGGTCACCTTAGTGTTCATAGTGGTTGTGGCTCTGAATCTCTCTGTCTTGCCCATGGCTCTCTGCGGCTTCGGTTTGTAGATTGACGAATCGTCAGTTAGTCCTTTCTATACATCATGCTAAAAGCGCTCAATCTTCTTAGGCAGCCCAGGTGAGACCTCGACAGATTGACTTCTTGGACTCTTGCCTCTCCCTTAGGAGAAGCCAGCTGTTATTAGACGGCCATCGACCTCAACGACTTTTACAACTATCCTGCAAACATTATGCTTACTACATGCATGGTTTGATTGTGAATTTCGTGCACGTTCTAGCTTTCGCGAGAATGAGAATGACGATGTATTCTTCCAAAACGAGCGCTGCATCCTGGCTAGTTTTTGAACACGGACGCACTTCTAATACCCATGTTTCGTATCTCCTATGTCCACCACTCCTCAGAAGGCAGGGTTCTCCAAAAAGGTGTTTTACAACGTGACTGGTAACGCATGGACGATATCGCAGCAGGACGTAATTGATGCATACTATGAGGCTCTCGTAGGGCCAGATTACCATGATCGTGGCCCAGATATGATTTAATCTCTTTACGAAAATTGAAGACTGGCAATGTAAGTCCTGTTGAAAAATCGTATGCCAGGAGCACAACTTGCGGGTGAGGCGAGACGACGCGGCAGATGTTATTCGTGATAGCGGACGAAGTACAGTAGTACGAGTAACTACGAGATAAGGTATGTACGGTATAGTTCTTATGTAAACAGTGGTGTAGTGAATGATTCTACTCCAACAAGTCCCTCACTGGAGAACTTTTGGAACAGAAACACCATACAAGACCGCTAACAATGAGCCATATCTGACCTCGTGTGTATTGCTAGTATATACTTTCTAAGTGGAGCGTCACCGACTCATGATCATTCGTCTTGACTCTTAACCCTCAATACCAGCTTGACTTTGGGGTGGTCATGCATCTAGACCAAATTTTATGACATGAAAAATTCCGTACTCCAACCTCGCAGATGACTTCTCATATGCTACAGGGAGTAGATACCACCCAACTTGTTAGATGACTTGCAGTCTTCAGTGCAGAAGTAACTACCTTGCTTTCGGCATTGTCAACGGGACAATGACGCCTTTCTTCCCTATGTGAAACGGGGATTAACTCAATTGTCATTATGACGAAATTTGAATAAATGGTGGTGAACAACTTACACATGTTCGACGCTTGACTGGTATCTTCATATTATTCATTTGACGATTATCGGGCTAGGTACAGTTGACAGCACACGCATTGCGAAACATTGCCGACACGTCTATCGACAGGACACCTATTGGCTCGGTGAGATCCTCGTACCTCATTCCTTCAAGAAATTTGAGATCAACAGATCGCCAGTGTCGCTCAATGGGTTATCAATTAGCGTGAGATGCCGCATCATATATGCGTCGAACTCTCGGGAACAACCAATCACACAAAGCAACCCAAGTATAGAGATGATACCGTGACTGAAACAACTTTCCCAGTCATACTGGGGTTTCCTATCAACACACCGGATCTGTTGCTGCAACCAGGCACTCCGTGATCATAAATTCAGCATGGAAATCTCAGAAAGCTTCTCCACCCATCAACACTCCTAAATGGCATCCATTATCTCCTCTATTCCTGAGCAGAAATCTGCACTCTTCAGACCTATCAAAGTCGGTCGATTGACACTTCACCACCGCGTCGTCCTTGCTCCATTAACCCGTTTTCGGGCATACGCTTCCCATGTCCCTGGACCTCATCAAGAATCATATTATTCTCAGCGCGGTTCTACCCCAGGATCCCTCCTCATCGCTGAAGCCACTCTTATTTCCAAAGCTGCAGGCGGAATGAGCCATGTTCCAGGCATCTACTCTGATGCACAAATCCAAGCCTGGAAAAAAGTATGCACCCTTCGTCGTGTCGCTCACGATTCGTCCCCAACCTGCCCCATAATTTACTTACCATTCCATCAGATCACCGATGCCGTTCATGCCAGGGGGTCGCACATCTTCCTCCAGCTCTGGGCAATGGGTCGTGCCGCAGATATAAATTTCCTCGAGAAACAGGATCCACCTTCACCATATGTCTCCGCATCATCCGTCACGTTGACCGGTAGGTCGAAGCCACCTCGGCCGCTCACTGAGGCAGAGATCAACAACTATGTCGCCACCTTCGCGAAGGCAGCAAGAAATGCCGTACATGCCGCCGGATTCGATGGAGTGGAGATACACAGTGCACATGGCTACCTCTTGGACCAGTTCCTTCAAACGGTGTCCAACAAACGCACAGACAAATGGGGTGGAGATGAGGAGGGCTGCACGAGATTTGTACGGGAAGTCGTCTCTGCTGTTGTTGACGCCGTCGGTGAGGGCCGAGTTGGTATTCGGATTAGCCCCTGGAGCAATTACCACGGTGGGTTCCTTGAGTCACTCTGTACACTTCTGTGTTTATTTCTGTTGAGATATCATGGTTTTAGGTATCTTATCATATCTTATCTTCATACCATGATATTCTAGGCCCAGATGAGGTAATTGTGGTGCCTTATTATGTTTACATGATTTGTCAGACATGATGTCATAGATAAGCTCATTTATTGCCATTCATTGCTATACTTGTTATCTGATGACAGATAACTCATTCTTTGTCATCTGGTCACATGACCTTCCATGGCATTCCATGGAATTCCTCTTCTATACTATACATAGTATAGGTCCCAAACAGGGACAAACATTGGCTGTTAGTATATAAGACCGACACTGTCGCCTCTTGTGAATAATAGTCTTTCAACTTGTTCTTACACCTGCTCAGCTCTAAGCTTCACTACTCTACACTCTACTAGCTTTCAGCTATCCTCAGCTCAACACCACTTCCTTTGTCACAAACAACTCTACCTGGTACATTTCTTATCAGGTGTTCCTCCCCTCTGTCTGTGCTTGTTAGAATCATAGAGTTTCAATAATTTCTATGGTTTGCAAACATGGGAATGCCTGATCCTTGACCGACATTTGCATACCTCATCACTGCTCTGCATGATAAGCATCCAAGAATGGCATACCTCCATGTTCCCAAGCCTTGTGTGGCAGCACACATCAATGTAACCCCCAGGCCAGATAAAAACAATGATTTTTTGAGACAAATATGGAATAGCAGGGAAGGTGGTGAAAACAGGATATTTATATCTGCCAGTGGATATACCTATGAAACGGCATTGTGCACCATGGAGGACAAAAAAGGGCTTATCATGTTTGGGTGGCTATATATAACAAATGTAATGCCTCCAAATCTCTTTTGTTTGAATGCTTCATGCTTATTGATATTGGAACTCTACAATTCTGACAAGCATAGACAAAGGGAAGGAGTTAACTTGGTAAGAAATGTACCAAGTGGTAGTATGCGATGAAGGAAGTGGTATTGAGTTTGAGGATAGCAGTTAAGCTAGTAGAGTGTAGAGTTGTGAAGCTTAAGAGCTGAGTGGGTGTAAGAACAAGTTGAAAGACTGTTATTCATAAGAGGTGACGAGGTT
>JBBPTE010000208.1:17060-28317 GCA_038093935.1 Tylopilus cf. pallidocervicolor | reverse complement strand
ACCTAACCCCCAGACCCACTGCCATGACTCCTCTGACCTAACCTATTTCAGAACTCAACGTGACGAGTGCGGTCTGCAAGAGCTTGTATGAAAACAACCGGGAATTGAAAACTAGACACCAGGCGCTGTTGGCGCGCTTACCGCCTTCCCCTGCATCGTCTTCACCGGGGCCCTTGACTCCCTCGCCAATGTCGTCCGACTCTCAGCTACCCCAGTCACCCCACTATTATAGTGCAGACGACTCGCATGCATCCGTGAACTCCAGCGCATTCATCCCACGACCTCGACCACATCACCGTCGTGTCTCTGTCTCACCCGCAGACTTGGCCCTCTTGTCAGACCAAAACGCCGAGCTTCTTGCCAAACTCGAGAAGCTGGAAGCCGAGTCTATCCAAGCCGATCAGGTCGGTCGAAGGAAACTCCGGAATTTAGAGAAAGAGATCCAGGGACTTCGGGAGGAACTCGACAAGACGCGCGCAAGAAGTGATGAGCTCGAGAAGAAGGCCAGAGTGTTCAGTGAGAGCGTGGCCCTCAGAGACGAGGAAGCGGAGAGAAGGAAACGCGAGAGGGAGGAGAGGTTGCGTGCTCTGCGAAGCAAGGCAGACGATGAAGATCAGGAGACTGAAATACGGGACTTCGCTCCGGGTGGTGCACTCTCCAGGAACAAGTTTACACCCGGACGGAGACACATCTCAGAAGCCGTGGCCCGACCATGTCATCTCGACGAAGGTAACCCTGACGAACGACCAAGAAGAGTGAGCCTGCAAACTGGACTCTCGCGATCCGCTTCCCTATCCCACCACTTCCGGCTATCCCCGTCAGTGCAGTCACCAGTGACTCTGACTCACGAGTACGCTCTCGTATCTCAACTCCTGCTGAAGATACAAGAACTCGAGGAAACTAACGCTCAGATCACCGAACAACAAGCGCGGACGGTTGTTCAATTACAGAATGTACAGAAAGATGCAACGAACCTGCGTCTTGTCTACGAGAGTCTGGGGGACGGGGATGGAGTTGAATGGGTCGACGAAGAATGTGAAGGCAGTCCAACTACTGGCGATGATGAGGCCAACGATACCATTCGGTTTGCCAGCTTGCGTCGCACTCTCTCAGCCGAAGGTTCCACCGACTTTTCCGGTGGTATTGATGAGGGGATGCAGAGCAGCCTGAAACAGTCCATTTTTCCGGACCATGTTCCCGTCGTCGCCCACCCCAAGGTGCGGCGCTCGGTTGTCGGTCTTTTCGATTCGCCTGGACAGGAGGTTGAATCACCCAGCTCACCAGTCTCAGCGTCAGTGTTAGATATGGTGATTCCCGGCTTACCCCCCGTGCCATTCGTTCCCCAACCAAGTAATACATCTACCACGAGTCCTACGTCCCGCTCCCCGTCACCAACTCCGTCTGCAGGCTTGGCGGATACTATATCCCCTGCCATACCCACACTCGATAGTGAACTTGGGGCTGCATTCGATGGCAAATGGGACGGCCGAATGGGCCAAGACGGTAGTTCTGACAATCTTCATTTCCGGACCTCTAGTATTGCCAGCATGACGTCTATCATTCCCAGTGCTGAGGCCGCCAGTAGCGCAGTCTCCATTTCGAGTGTTTCTGCCCGGCTCGCCAATGACTCCACGCCAGCGATGTCGCTTTCTCGGAGAAACAGCGCTGTCGAGCCGGGATCCTGGCCGGGTGATACCCATCGTAGCATTCCGATCGACTCAGACTCCAAGCCGGCCTTACTCCCCGAGAAGCAGCGTCGAAAGTCACAAACAATACGAATGCGGGCTGCTCATTGGAAAGAAGGGCGATTTGGTGGGACGCTTATTCCAGCTGACAAACGCGGCAGCCTTGACTTGAGTCGACCATCGACGCCAGTCCCTGAGCGGCTTGCCAATGCTTTCGAAGCGATCGTGGACACGATGAGTCGGAGCAAGGGTGATATTGCCCCGTCCTCAAGCTTGGATTGGCAAGATGACAGGAGACGTTCCGCGGAGAGGTCGGGAGTTGGGATCCGCCCGAGCGGCGAGGTGTCGGCACCTGCACCACGGCAGCGGGGTATCGTGGCGTTCGTGCTGGAGATCTGGCTTTGGTTGCAGTTTGCGATCATTGTCGTCGTCTTTGTGTGGGCGATGGCAAGGCGGGGCCCGAAGAGTGTGCTAGAAGAAGCGGGGCGGAGGAAGGGGGGCTCCTTGAAGGCGTAGGCCGTGGTGTCTGTTGCGTATCTATGTGGTGTGGATGTATGTTCTCGGGGTGCTTGTTTTTTTTCTATTCTGGACGGATATATTCTAGAGTACACTAATTGTTGTATATCCTGCACAAGTACTGATCTAATCGTCTCCTGGTCCATTACCACGGTTCTCTTACCCACAACATGACTTCCTCGGGGTCATCCTCAGAATCTAGTAGCTCCCCTGCATCTACAAGAAAGAAAAGACAAATCGAGGCCGAATCATCAGATAGCTCTGACGACCATGACACTTTGGACAGCGCCGACGAAGAGAGCTCCAACGCTCCGCGACCTCTACCTTCAATGGAGGTCACCGTTCTCTCACACGCCGAACGGAGACGGCAAAAGAAAAAGCAAAAACAACAGCTCGTGGCCACGGTCGCGCCCGAATCCCTTCGCAAAAAGCGCAAGCTCGACGATGGTACGGGTGCATCTGTTGACGGCATCAACGTCAAGTCCAAAACAACGACCAGGACCAGGGCCAAGGCTGGCCCCGCCACGGACGATCCCCGACGCCAACAACGCCAAAACTCGATATGGGTCGGAAATTTGTCTTTCCGGACGACTCAGGATGCGCTCCGGGGGTTCTTTGATGGCGTTGGGACGATCACGCGGGTTCATATGCCGATGCGACGCGGGAAGCAGGTCGACGGCGAGAACATGGGGTGTGTGTTCTTCTCTTTTCTCTCCTCCGTTCCCCACGTTCCATCTATCTCTTGCACGTGCGAGTTGGATGGGGCGTTTATGCACGTACCGCATAGATGGTGTTGTGTGACCATGTACAACTAGGTTCGCATACGTCGATTTCGAAACGCCAGAGGCAAAGGTGATTGCGATCACGTTGTCCGAGGGTCAACTCGATGGCCGAAATCTGCTCATCAAAGACGGTGCGTCCAACTTCTCTTTCTGTGATCAACATTCAACGTACATACAGGGGACGACTTTACCGGACGACCCGCGAAAGCCAAGACGGAGCCTTCCGAAAGCGCTGGTGGGGGCGAGGCTGAGAAAGGGGGGGTCAAGGTCGCGACGACCGCAGAAGGAAAGGGTTTGTCCAAGACGGCACAAAAGATACTACGTGCACAGAAACAACCACCTGCGCCGACGCTGTTTCTGGGTAACCTCGGGTTTGAGACGACAGAAGATTCGATCCGGGAGTTGTTCGAGGCGCATCGGTATTGGAGACACAAGGACAAGGAGAAAGAAGAGACGGAGAGAGGCGAGGATGAAGATGGGAATGCAGCAAAATCGAAAGACGTGTGGATACGAAAAATCCGTATGGGCACGTTTGAGGACAGTGGCAATTGCAAAGGGTCAGTGTCTCATCTCAATGTCTGTTCTTTCTGTATGAATGCTCACGGACGCGAACGATTCTCTTTGACGTCCATGCTTATATGCGCCGTAAATGATGATTACAAAACTTAGATTCGCCTTTGTCGACTTTACGAGCGTCGAGCATGCTACCGAGGCACTCGTCAACCCTCGAAATCATCAATTGAACGGACGCGACCTCGTGGTCGAGTATGCTTCTCCGGATGCCGTCCGACGAGGTGGTGGTGGTCCTCGACACCCGAAAGGAGATCAAGATCAAAAAACCAGGAATGGGAAAGCCTCGTTAAAAGGGTCTGCAAACGCGCCATATCCCAAGCAACGCCGGTCTCAGCGTGCTGAACAAGAGGACGCCGCCGAGTTTGCTGAGGAACCGGTGGAAGCGGCGACATTGCCACGCTCACGGCGGTCTGATCATGATCAAGCGCGTACGCGACGTGCCAGGCCAGGTGCTGCTCTCGCGCATGCTCAGCGCCAATCTGCAGCTATCATACCTAGTCAGGGCCAAAAGATTGTGTTTTAGGACAGGCAGTGTCGTGAAAAGGAACCCAAGCCAGCAGTGGTTGTAGATATGCGCATGCATCGTTACACGTCTGCGGCCCTGTAGTGACATACACACGATTCGCATCCAGAGTGGACCACCAATTTGGATGAAAGGTCAAACGTCTTCCTCTTCCTCGTCTTCGTCGTCCTCAACCATGCCGACTTCGAACTCACTACAGACGTCCCATCTGGAACCTGATGCAGCAGCGGAGACATACTTGACGAACCGCAGCACGCCCTCGTCTCGTAGAACAACGAGCAAGCAATTAAAGTGTGGTTTCCAAGTCAGAAGAGTACTGTCCTCGTCCTCGTCCTCGTCCGTATCATCATCGGCAGTATTCGAAGCGGACGCGCCACGACTAGATTCAGGCTGATCTTTTCCCTGCGACTTTTTGCTCGACCCAGAGCGGTACACGGCTGGATCATCTTCCTCGTCGTGTGGTGCCATGTAACACTGACAATGTGACATAAGGCAACCTTCACGTGTGCCGAACAGACGGTGGGCGTACCTCCCAGCCTCCCCACTCTCCGGCTTGCCACCCTGTGGGCTGGTCTTCGTCCTCATCCTCGTCTCCACTTTCGTTCGCTTTGGCCTTTGCCTTGCCGCGTCGGATCCCGTTTTCGATCTGAGACTTCTCTGGTTGTACTTGGGGAGTTAGCCCAAGCACGACATCGAGCCGCGACTCGCCCTCGTCACTCGTGGCAAGCGTATAATCTAACCCTGGCCTAAACCGCCTCGCTTCGACCGCACAACTCAGCGGGATCAACTTGGTCACGATAGTCAACCAAGCACGAAACGCCGCACTCGGGAAGAACGTGTCCTGGAGCTCGCGCAAAATGTTTTCCGCTTTTGCGCGCGATGACGATGACGCGCCCGGCTCGTGTTCTTGCTGGAGCGTGCAATAGCGCCACTTGTGAGGGGGTGCTTTGACGGTCCATGCTGACGCTACCGAGGCAGGAGGCACGCCAAGTCCGTGACTTGGTACCTTGTCCCGGCGCGACGGTCCGTCCAATCCATCGGCCACGTCTGCCTCGCGTAGCCCCTCCTCCAGGACAGCCGCAAGTTCGTCCACGAGAAAGTTTTGTAGTTGCAGGTTGGACTCGTTGACAAACTTGGCCATGATTGTCTTTAGCGTACGGAGTTGTAGGTATGCGGGGTTGAGGTACTTGGCGAGGAACGACGTGTATTCGGGGGACAGAGGGTTATCCGGATGAGGTGGTTCGGTGTCATCGCTCGTGTCGTCGTACTGTGAGAACTTGCCTGCACACGCGCTCACGTTGGAACTCGACGTCTGTAGAGAGGACATATGGTCGCGTCTCGATAGAGTAGGCAAGGAGACGTACGAGTTGCTCACGCGAGCTTGCGCTCTCTTGTGGTGCAGTCGCCTCCTCGTGCCCGTCCTCACCAGGCTGCGCCGCGTGGAACCAACCACTTATGCTCAGCCGTGCACACCCTTCTTCGTCCACGACGACCTCCTCGACCGAGTGGAAACTCTTCCCGGGCTGTACCTCGAAAAAGACGAATTGGTTCCAGCTCGGTGGTATCGCCTTGACGGGCGCAACATCAGGCTCGGGGACGTCTCCACCCTCTCGCACGGGATAGAGCTCGAGGGCCCCACCGTACTCTGTCTGCCATGGTTTGTCGCATGGGAGGGGCATGTAGAGGATGTATGACACTCGACGCGTGCCGATGACGTCGTCGTGGTTGAGGAGATGGCAGCCATGGGTATATGAATTGACGGACATGTCTTGCTTAGTGCCCGAGAGCGGTCCACAGCCTGTGACAGCCTGGAGAAAGGCACGGAAGCGCGAGGAGTAGAGGGCATCGCGGAGAGCGAGGAGGCTGGGAAAGAGCGCGCGCTGTTCGTCGGAGAGGTAGGAAAGCGAGGCGAGGTCGCCCGTTTGGTTTACCTGGCGGGCGAACGGATGAGGTGGGTCGTTGAGCGCGAGCACGCGACGCATTACCTTGTAAATGTCCGTCTCTTTCTCCGTAAAACTGAGGTGCTCGGTGCATTCGTCTTTGACACCCCGCAAGAGGTCGTCGCGAAAGAGCGTGTCGACAACGACGTGCTTGAACGGCGTGCTGTCGGCGTAGCCTGTGCGTAGTTGCTCGACGTTGGACGCATCAAAGAGGCCAGCAGCAAATTGCGCGACGACATTCGAGTTCGCGGCGTCGTTGGGTGTGTGGCTCGTCTTGGGCCTTTTGCGATGCACTTCATCGTCTGTGGGCGACCGTGGGCGGACCTGCGCCATGTTTTTCCAGTTCAGCGGTTAAGTTCGGCGACGGTTAGGTGACAGTAAGGTATGTAATACCACAATGGGCGCTAGTAGGTCGGATTGATCCTCAGCTACACGTTGTTGGTGGGCACAAAGTCCTGCTCTTTGCGTTCTAGCCTAGCCATGCTATTTACTTGATCGTGCACATGGGCCATCAACATGGTGGCACCAATAACACCCCAGGAGTAGATTTCGTAAAACGATTCAGTCAGATCCCGTATACTGACCAATGCATGATGCGTGTCCATTAAAAACCGACAGGCGGTCGTTGGTTCCATGTGGGAGATACTTGGATGTGCTGCTGTTGACGTTCGCAGATACCATGTCCTTTGCGGTGTCTACTCTGGCAGCAGGAACGGGGACCCCGCAACAGTTGGTTCTGTTGCGGGCGCCGCATGGCCTCGACCAAATGCCAGTATGGATCCCAAAAGGGCCGTCCCTGCTCGTGTAGCCTGTGGGTGCCTGACTCGATCAGGTTAAAGAGCAGGAAGCATCCCTCCTCCCCACTCGCACAAGCCCCAGTTGCAACCTGTCCGCCAGTCGTCGCGCGTGCATGTCCCTAGCGACCTCTGCAACACGCTCTCGCACGTCATCGCCAACCCCTCTGGCAGGTATTAAGACAGGAAGTACGCCTAAACGGTCTCGGAAGGGCAGTGGTCGGGGTAGCGGTGGCCCCCTCACGAGAGCTTTCGCAGGCTCGAAACCGTTGCCCATCCCACTCCCCTCTCCATCTCTGTGCTTACTGTAGCCAGCAGCGAGCTCCGGCGTCCGACCCTGATCTTCGGAGAGGGGTGCCCGACGGAAGCACATGTGGAAGTGACAGCCCGAGTATCCCCTTACGCGCACGTCGGCCGTGATCCCCCCAAAGATTAATCACACGTACAGTGTCCCTCCTGCCAGGAACGAGTTCGGCTTCCTAATTTTATCCATTGTGTTCAACAACATCGTCGAAAGGGATAACTTAGGAAGAAAGGAAGATCAATTTATTTGTACATAAAATTGGTCCCTGGTTGGATTAGATAGACTTGATACCATCTGATGGAAAAAGATAAAATACATCAATGAACCGCAGTAAGAAAGGACTACATACAAGGCAAACGTGCTTCACCGTATCATATAGAGCACTGCAACATCTTAAGCTGAGACTGCGATCGCAGCAGGTCGGGGTTCTTCGTGGAGCGTAAGCTGGTCGAGTGCATCCGCAAAATGATCATCGTCTGACTGGGACTCTTCCTCTTCTGTCTCACTTTCCTCTGACTGTGCTTCATCGTCAGGAGGTTCATCTTCGAAATCGAGCTATGAAAGACGAAATATGAATAAGATCCGACCATATATCTGGTAAAATCACGTACGGGGTCATAAATGACGCGGATGATCAAACTGCAGCTGGGACAGGTCGCGATGTCCTCGTAATCAGCGAGCTGCTTCCGAGAAATCTCGAAACGGTCACCACAAGGACAAGGATAATGATAAACGCCCTTTTCTTCGTCCCAGCTCATATCCTCAATTTCGATCTCGTCGTAGTATGCGCCCATCGTGGACAGAGGTAAGATGATGATCGTCTGCAGGAATGATTCCGCTCTGCAGTGATCTGAGTCAGCTGTGGTGGCTGTGATAGAGATCCTTGCTTTCCTTTCTTGGACAAGTAAAGGTTGCTTCTTGTCCACTTGCAATAATGTGCACCCGCCAACGTTTCCAGGCTGTTCGCAGGACGGTCAGCTATCTTCAATGCGCGTTCTCACTGAGCATGGAGCCTAGCCTCATGGAAGTCTGCTTCTTATCGAATGTGATGGATTCTCGTCAGCGTTCCCGGCCCGGGCAGCTGTCCATCAAGAGACAAGAGATAGTGGCTCCATGTTTACGCACTCGTTCATGAAATGTACGGTCGATGTCCCCCGGTTCCAGGTATGTTGTGTATGACAGATGTTCGCGACTCGGTCACCTGCCATCGCCCTGCAATCTAACAGGTAAGTGTATGTAAACGTCTTTTATTGGTTCAAGGGTTTCGCCCTTGCAACTCAACCACATGACACATTTGACCCAATGGGATTGCGGCTCGATATCACACAATGGTTCTTGGATTCTTGACACGACCAATTGTCCTGTCACTAAACGTCATTTTGGTAGGTTCGTTGACCCTCATTTGTCCCCGTACGAATGAGCGCGGTAGTTCCTTCCCCCGCGCCCAAGATTTTTCAGGTACTCGTCCGAAAGGAGTTTGAGATATGACGTATTACAGTCCCTCGAACAGATATCTACGAGGGTTTACTTGGCGAAGCTACTCCCACTCATATATAGCATGCGAGGAATTTTTCTCCTGTGCTCTTTCCTTCACTCGCAGAAAGATGTTTTCCCCTCCACGTAATCCTCGCTCCTGTGAAGACACCACTGTGTCACCAAAGTGCACTGTCAAGGTCACATCACTATCACCTCCCCATTCCATAGCAGAGTTAGACTTACCTGAACGCGGTATGGAGGCTTGGTGTACGGTATTTGGAGCGTAAGATCACATTTATCATTCAGGTCTACGTGCGCACATCAACTTTCTTACAGTTTTCTTGCCCAATTCTGTGGATTTGGGTGCGTGATCTTGTGTGATGTACTTCCCATCTACTGGAACCGGAGCAGGTACACGAATTCGTTTGGTGTATATCAAGGTGGGACTCCCTGATTAAATATTTTGCAAGTATTTAATTGCCTGCAATACTACCAGCTTTCTATACTCAGCAATACCTTCAAAACGAGAGCTCGTCGGCTGTCTCGTAAGTAAAAAGAACTGGGTTTGCCTCACTGTGGTACTTATTCCAAGTCATTCAGATGGATCGGAAGTTTGGCCACATTTCTTGTGACCGCAGTGGGCCCAGTGTGCGGTCCACTGTTCGACAAAGGATATTTGTGAGGCTAGGCTAGCCCGCCCCTATCACGAATTCTCATATTATGAACCTTGGTAGCCACCACGTGTACATCGCTGGTGCCTTCTTCCAATCTCTCTCGATCTTCATGTTGTCCCTGGTACAACCGGGACAATACTATCAAGTATGGTTTTCCTGAGACATATCCTGCTTTGACTTATCTTCAATTGTCGACCAGATCTTGCTTGCTCAAGGCCTCCTGTCTGGGATCGGTCAAGGACTGATGTACGTCCCGAGCTTTGCCATCCTCTCACATCACTTTAAGCGCCGACGAACGGCCGTGATGTCTATCGTCGCCTCAGGCGCCGCGCTCGGGGGGATTGTAAACACCATCATGCTGAACCAGTTGTTGAACGGTTCCATGGGATTTAAGATAGGCGTGCGAATCAGTGCAACGTTTATCACTGCGTTGTTGTTCCTATCATGCATCCTCATGCGCACTCGGTATGGCTCCGTGCGTCAGGAGACAACTTCGATTAACTTCTGGATCGCGACGAAAAAGTGCTTCACAGAGGTGCCTTCGCTTCTGACGATCATTGGGTATGGTTATCTTATTACGTTTCCCCTCATGTCATTGTGCCCATATGACGATATTCTGTCTCAGGTTCACACTCTTCCAAGTTGCATACCTGTATCCTTTCTTTTATTTTCAGGAGGATTCTCTTAGACACGGTTTGACTGCCTCCTTTGCTTTCTACTCTGTACGTCCCCCCTTCTTGTGTCGCGAATCCGTCTTACTAATGATGGACTTTGCAGCTCGTTATTATTAATGTGGGCAGTTTCCTTGGTCGGTTCGCGGCTGGTGCCGTACTCCGATACATCGGGGTTGTCGGCCTGACCATCATCACGTCCGTGGTGTGCGCTGTCTTGATTATCGGTATGATTTGGCTCGGTTCTGTGGCAAGTGTGGTAGTACTCGGGGTATTGTACGGAGTGTTTTCCGGCATGAGTAAGTGTCATACTGTGCCGACGTCCGGGGTGCTTAGCTTTCGGTTTCTATAGATATCGCAATGATGCCGCCCATGTTGGGGCTGACGTCCGACCCTGCGGAGCTTGGGTGCGTACCTTCTGTTGCTATTCCACAGCTTTACATGTAATGGCTCTCGTTGCAGGGTAAGACTGGGCGTCGGCTTTGCAATTACAGGTGTGTCATTCACCCCTTCCCACCTCATCACCATTAACATGTTCGGCGCGAGCAAGGTATCGGTGGCTTAGTAGGTAAGTCGATATCAAAGCTGTGTAAGGCACAATGTGCATCTTTTCGCAGGCTCCCCGATCTGTGGCGCCCTTTTGACAAATCGTTATCTCTGGTGGGCCCCTGCGCTCTTTTGTGGGGTATGACCGTCTCCAATATCGGATGATACTTTACGTCGGCGATTTGGCTTATTATCTCATCACAGGCGATTGCGTTGACGAGTGGCTTGTTCTTCGCCGGCGTGCGTTTCTTGTTTGTTCGTGCTGGCCCAGGTACGGCGCGGATGCACACAAATGGGGAAAGTGAAGGGGTATCTGAGAGTGGGAGTGAAAATAACGCGATCAAAGAGTGAGCGGTCGCAAAAGTTGAATCCGTTTACTCCTTCATGAGAAGGACCTGGGGGCAGCTGATGCATTTAGCGGTAGGCGTCTGTATGAATCATGCTCAGCAAGTCTGTATGTAAAGCAATATTACTATATCCACTGTCAAAGTGCAGTTCGTTCGTGACAACATTGTAATGTCACATCGTCACTTCGCAACCCAATCTTATCGCCACGGAACCTCTTCGCTTTAAGGTCCCCACGCATATGTAAGTTGACTCCTGTTTATGTACTGGGATCAACCAAATCACATCAGGACGAGCCTATTCCCTCGTAGGGCTATGAAAGACCACGATCGGCATCGACGTTTGGTGTGGGTTTCAAGGAGGACCGTGAGTTGCAGTTTCATCAATTCATTCTCCAAACCGTTCTGCGGCGCCGCCTAGTACCCGTT
>JBBPTE010000208.1:0-11147 GCA_038093935.1 Tylopilus cf. pallidocervicolor | reverse complement strand
CCCCTTTTTCGGACTTTGTGGCTCGAAGTCGACATCTCTCCGAAGCATCATCATCGGACGCGTCGACATCGCCCTGGACGTTCGCTTGCCGCTATCACGGACAAGGGGTGGCGAATTCGGCGGTGTGTAGGGATTTGACAAAATCACAGGGCTCGAGTACGACTTTTTCACGGGCGATGGGCTGCGGATACTGCTCTGGCTCGAAGTTGTCACCACAGAAAAGGCAGATTTTGAAGACGATGACGACGAGCTAGACGAGCCAAATGATGAGCCCGATGCTGGCCGCGGAAACATCTTGGATCCACCAAGCCGCGTCGATGCGTATACCTGTGTCGTCACCGGTGTGCTTGGAGTCGAGTGCGATCCCCCTTTGATGTCCTGTGTGGTCTCGTCCATTAAATAAAAGTACAAGAATTCAAGACACTTCATTCTGTGATCTGTCTCAACGTCGCTCCATTTCTAATTCTGAGCACTCACCTCACTTCCCGTGGCGTTCCTGCCCTCTTTAATAATTTGACGACAGCCTGCACGCCGTTGACGTCTTCAAACGTGCGTAGCGCCACAGACGAGTCAACAAGCACACAGAGCAACGTGTCCAGAACAGCCGAGGAAAGGTGGGCGGCCGAGGGTGTCTTGTCTGACGGCAGCCCTGTAGTTGAGCCACCAACGGATGAAGGTGTGATCATTGGCGTGTGCCGGGACGTCGTCAAGAGCGCTACCAGAATCTACATTGCAGTTCAGCAGAAGAACGAACATCGACCATAGTGTCATACCTCCAATGGATATCTGCGACCAAGGTATGCTTTGCTGCCCGCGTGATGCAAGGCGATCCCCTGTATCACCGACAATAGTTGGTACAACTGGGAACAAATCACATGGAGTTCCGTCTCTCGCTCGTCTACATCCCTTGGTCAGTATCAAGGACAAACCACGAGTCGAATGGACAAACTATCACTTGTCTTGCAATCTATGTGTGATGCTGCTATCTGTACCCAGGCAAGCGTCCTCGAGGGAACTAAGTGACCACGTTCAACAAGAGTCGACTGCCAGTCCATATGTCTTACCATTACATTCAAACGTATCCTGGAGTTCTAAAAAGTGACGCATCGTGTCATCTTCAATATCTGGCGCACATGCCAGTGCGAGTTGCTGTTCCAGTACAGCGAGCGCCCGTGATCGGCGGTTGGAAGACGCGCTTGGAGAGCTTATCTAGTGAGTTGCATCTCAGCGTGCCTTTTTCAATAGAAGAGGTCAATTTGGATGCGCACGTCGTCGAGGGCGTCCTGGATGGTGTCTTTCATGGACATGGTGAGCGACCAAAGTGCAAGTTAATCCAAAAATGAGACCGTGTTGTCTCCACGTGACCAAACAGTAACGTCACCCGACTAAAGTGCAACGGACGAACTTGACTGACAATGACAAACGTCACTTTGATTTGAACAAGACACACATGCTACCTCCTCTGAACGCTCAAGCCGCGCCTAGCGAAGAGTATTCTATCTTCGGATAGGCATCGAGAATGAAATTAACAAATAAGAAACCACCGTCTCGCGTGCAGGATCGACTAAACAACCGATTCTGTGTTACACACGATCGCTTCACCTCTGATGATCTGCTGGAGCATCATGTGGATCTGTTTCCTCATATCCTAGTAGTGCTTCGAGCTCAGAATTTCCACACGACTCCTTCCGTTGAACGTCCTCATACACTATCAAGGCATCAGAAGAAAACAAGAGGCTTGAATATCAACACTTACAGAACGCGAGTTCCTCGAGAGTCCGTCCTGACGTTTCAGGAAACATCAGGTAGACGAACAAAACCTCGAAGGAAATCCACACGCAATAGCTAACAGCTTTCAGCACGCAACCGTCCGCGTTTCCAAGGTAAAGCTTGCACGATGTACCATCTCCAACCTATCATTCCTTAGCGGAGGGGGAAGAATAGAATAGATGGGCTTGCCTGCGACATCGATCCCGATAGGATTCAAAAACTGATTTAAGAATCCACCACCATGGTGGAACCATTGATAGATGGCGATGCCCCTAGCTCGGACGTGAAAAGAGAAAAGTTCGACCAAGTAAGCTATTTACATCCGGGCCCGTTGCATCAAAGAGTGGCACGAGGTAACACGGAATTTGTGATGCTTGCTGTAAGTCAGGCAGCTGAATGCTGCACCGTAAGCCGGAGTGTACAAAAAATGAGGCTAAAAACAGGTGGTGAGAACGCTGTTTTCGGCGACCAGAATACTCACGCAAGTACAATGTTAGCAGATATCTTGTTGTGAGTGAACGATTACTCTGCACTGGCCAAGGTCGATGCAGTAAACACAACCAATAGAGAGATGGTAGACGTCTCCAAAAACGTTGAGAATAGTCCACGCGAGTGGACGAGCATATCACTTACTAAGTATGTCCTCCGCCGAGGGTATCGAGGTGCTATGAACGCAATGGATATATTATAAATGAGCTTCCAAGAAACTCTGACGAAGTTGATAATGTTCTTCGTCTGGTTATCATGAATGCCCATACTGTCTAAGACGGGGGAAAGGAAGTATCTATCAACGATATAAGTAGACAGCCGAGTGAAGGGGGAATAAGAGAAAGGTTTACGAAATTAATCCTTCTCCCTCTGGGAGAAACCAAATAAAGGAAATTTGGAGAAGACTAGGGACAACTTGAAGGAACGAAGGGATCCTCCAACCCTGATCACTGTCCATGGCAAACGTTCCGAGGGTCGCTGCAGCCGCAACTATAGCACCTAGGAGGAATCAGCCTTAGATCGACCGTAGATTTTCGCGTCGTTTACCGAAGCCATAAGATGCTGGAAAAAGGCAGCCCATCACCGCTCGTTCCTTGGGATGTGAGAGTTCTTTGCGTGGTTTAATAACGTATATACGAGTTAAATCCATATTATCGTACCTCCAATCAAGGAAGAGGCAGCCACGATGCAGAAGACACTGGCGAATCCGAGGATAAAACGAGCAACGATGAACATTGTGACTGTTGGTTCGAGATGAAACGCGACCTCTAGTTTCAAGATATACCCGTCACTTACAGTTCAGTGCTCCCAATTATCGATATCAGACCTCCCAGTACTATTGGGTACCGCCTTCCGGTCGTATCGACGACGAAGGGGACAAATGGAAGGGCGGAAACAGAACCCAAAGAATACATAGAAGCCATAAGACCCAACGAGGCAGAACGGGGATGATCGTAATCTGTCGCTCGGGTTAATCTTTTCTGATATCATTTGGGGGGTAACCGCGTTACATTCAAGCCATGAAGGGACAGCCTGCAGGCCATTCGTCGTGGTAGCGTCGAAACTTGACTCGCGTCAACACTTCACCGTTGGAGATACGACATAATCCAAGCACTTGCCCCATCGCCATCTCCGCTCCAAGACAGGTTGGGGCCATCAAGCAATATAAGAGTCGAAGGTTGGGTTTACTGTACCAGGGAACTTTGTCTTGTTGTGCAAGCCGCGAACTTGAAACGATCGCGTCGTTGCTTTCTAGTTGAGGACAACTTTCTTCTCGCTCCCAGTCTCTCTCCGTGTCCATTTCGATTACGATGAGAACATTCACCAGTAACGGAGGTTATTCCGTGACCATGGGTTAGAGGGGCGGGCGCCTCTGACAGTAAGCTCATACGCCGTGCCTTCTAGATGTGGATGTTGCAGACCTGTTAGCTATTTATCATATCTGCACCAGGTCTCGATAGTCATTGGTCGACAATGGATACCGCCAGTATCTGGGCCAGACTCTCTTGGGCCACCGCTCCCCCGCACTCCCCCATGGCGGGCGTGGTAAAAACCTTGCAAGCGCCATTCTGACTATCGCCACCATGGCACCCATCCGAACCGTACGTCCCTCTGAACGAACCACAAACTCGGTACTCATACAACTGCAGCAATGGACGCGTCTCATTCGCTTTATTGCCGCAGAGACGTCCCAGGTGCATATCGGCCAACCTGTCGATCCAAAACTCGACGGTAAATCGCCTTCCTTTTATTCTCCGCGTCTACACATATTCTCGCAGTCGGTCTTGCCGCATGGAATAAGCACACTATCAAGGCCCATGAAATTGTCGGCTCAGCGCTCGACCCCGCCGCGCAGGTTACCAACACGGTGCTCACCGTCAAAGAGCTCCTTGCTCCGCTCTCGCGGGAGGAACTCAAGATCGTTCGCTGTCTGGGTCTCAACTACTCTGACCATGCCGTGCGTTGTCCCTTGCTGCCGCCTCCGTTGACTCATGCGCTGTGTTCAGGCCGAGGCTAAGATGGCATTGCCTGCGTGAGTGTTTGCTTACCGCCATGGAAAGCGCGCGGTGCTTATATTACTGCGTTCCTCTGTCCTTTCAGTGCACCGATTCTGTTCTACAAACCTCTTTCATCCATGATCGGACCTAACGCACCGATCTGTATCCCCAAGGTTGCCCAGCCAGTCGACGTGCACTTCTCCGACTACGAGGTCGAGTTGACGATCGTCATTGGAAAGACAGCCAAGAATGTGTCCGAAGCAGAGGCACTCGACTACGTCCTCGGGTACACTGCCGCCAACGACGTACGTGTCTGCAAACCCCCAATCAGGTGTGCCCATCGTCAGACGCATTTTACTGAACGGCTTGTTCTGGACCTCTAGGTTTCCTTCCGCAAACACCAAATGGCGACGTCGCAGTGGAGCTTTTCCAAGGGGTTTGGTTGGTCGTTTGTCGCTACCACGCGTGCTCACTCACAAACATTTACCGCTTCCAGACAACACCACACCACTCGGACCCTGCATCGTATCCAACAATGCCATCCCAGATCCACAGGTGCTCCCGCTTACCTGTACGCTGAATGGCAAGACCCTTCAGAACGGCAATACTAGGTACATCCTCGTCTCTCGTTTACACGTCCACTCAATCCCTTTACGAGCAGAGACCACATCTTCAACGTTCGCCAAACCATTGCATTCCTCTCCCAGGCCACCACGCTTGAACCTGGCTCGGTCATCCTCACAGGAACTCCTGCAGGTGTTGGGTTCGTACGCAAGCCCGCCATCGTACTCGAGCATGGTGATGAATGTCGAGTTTGGATTGGGCATGGGATTGGGACACTTGTGAACCCCATAGTGGAGGAGGGGAGACCAGCAGCCAAGTTATAGTTGGATCATCGTACATTTGTTGCTTGTTCTATGGCAAGTTCTTTGACTATAATCGTCTGAGGGTGAGAGAAAAACTATGCCAGAGATCACATGAAGAATGCGATGGTGATACAAAGATTGGAAAAATACGGGAAATGCGTCCTCCATGCTTCTCATGACTTACTAGAATCACAGTCCACCAAACGCGATCAACTTTTGGTGCAAATACTCATCAATCCCGTGTCGTCCACCCTCTCGTCCTATTCGCAGTAGGCCACGTCGTTAATGTCCAAATGAAAATGAGCCAAGAAACAAGTAAAAAGGGCTCACCGAGTCCACTTTGCTTCACGCCCCCAAACGGTATGCTTGCATTACTGATCACCCCTGTGTTCGTCCCCACCATACCCACCTCGAGGGCCTCCGCGACACGCCATACCCGCCCTACGTCCCGGCTGAAAAAGTACCCCGCTAGACCCATGTCAGAGTTGTTGGCCATCGCGATCACCTCTTCCTCGGTGTCAAACTTGATCAGGGCAGCGATTGGGCCGAACGTCTCTTCGTGCGAGAGCAGCGCATTGGGGGAAACGTCAGACAGTACAGTAGGGGGATAGAACGAGCCGACGCGTTTGATTTGGGTGGTGTCAGAGGAGTGGCCACCGACGAGGATGCTGGCACCGAGGGCAACGGCGTCGTCGACGTGTTGGGCGACTTTTGAGACGGCACGGTCGTGGATGAGGGGGCCATGCGTACTGGGCGCGTGTCCATCATCTCTATATACTACGATCTAACGCATGCGCAAGCGAAGGACGTACGTCGTTTCGTCGAGTCCATTCCCGATCTTGAACCCGGCCACTTTTTCAGCGAGTCGAGAGGCAAAGTCGGCGTAAACAGACGATTGAACGTAAATGCGGTTCGCGCAAATACAGGCCTGCCCCGATACGCGGAATTTGCATAAGATGGTGCCTGAATGGATAGGTATGAGCGTAAACAACGTGGGTCCAACCAGAGACATGAACACTACCTTCAACGGCCTTTTCGATGTCGGCGTCGTCAAAGACGATGAAGGGGGCGTTTCCACCAGCTTCTATTGACACTCTTCACCAAATGAGTGATGGTTTACGAGGAAGGAAAATTGCGCACTTTTTCAACGTTGAAGCGGACATGCCATACAACGACCTAGCAACAGCCGTCGAGCCTGTAAACGAGACCTTTCGGACGAGCTTGCTCTCGCACATCTCGCGACCAACCTCTCGGACATTTTGTTGGGTCGTGACCATGTTGATGACGCCATCGGGCACGCCGGCGCGTCGAGAGAGCTTAATAAATACCCAATTGGTGGCCATGTACAGATTTCGAGGTAAAGACACATACTTCGGCAAGCGCAAGCGCGGAGAAAGGGGTTTCCGGGGGCGGTTTGATAACTGCTGTGCAACCTGCAGCGAGTGCTGCCCCAAGCTTCCGGGTAATCATTGCAGACGGGAAGTTCCACGGCGTGAGGATCGACCTGCCATGACAATAAAGCACATCTGATGGTTAAATGACGGGACGACACCCACACGACACCTATCGAGCAAGTGATTACCCCAAGAACCAAGACAAACACGACTTGCACTTACCAATAGGTTGCTTGATTACGACGTTCCGTACATTAGGAAATGGTGATGGGACATGATCTGCGAAATAGGTCACGCATACCTTCAAGTATCCAGCTTCAAAAGTGCTTACCACCATATGTGCGAATAGCCTCTTCGGCTGTATGACACTAATTTACTCTCTGTGGCACTTGTGGAACAAAGGTGCTCACCAAACCACTGCGAAATCGACCAAGTCAGTTTGGAAATAGCCTGCATACATGCTACTCACTTCCATGAAAGAGGCACTATACCCATTCTCGCTCTGAAAGACCGCATTTAGACACAAATACGATACTAGAGAGACCTGCGTACCTTGGCATCCGTCAACGTTTTTCCGTTCTCCAACGTCTACAGCAAATCAACGTCAATCGCCTGGACAAATGACTGTACACACGATAATGCGAGACAAGTCCTCGTGGTGGTCTTGCATCAGTCGGAAGAATTTCATGAGAATGTCATGTCGGTACTAGAGGCGAGTAACAAAAGGCTCAATCGACGTATTCCCTCCTCCATCAGAGGATACTGACCTTGGAAGTCGTCTTTCCCCATGTTTGGAATGCTTTTGCGGCTGCAGCAATCGCTGTCTTGGTTTCCTCGAGACCCATCTCGGGGATTGTGCCCAACTCTTCCTCGGTCGCCGGATCTATAGCAACGGTGCTTGAGTATCCACATTGTAGATGTGCTGCAAGTACGAGTACTCACTCGTCACGACGATCCTCTCGCCGCCAGTTGCATCAACCCATTTTCCGTCAATGTACCCTTGCGTCTTGACCAGCGTTGGATCCCTGAGTCCCCACTGGAAGCAACGGGTGAAGTCTCAACTGCGTGAGCGACACCGACTGGGTGCGGTGACGTACGACGCTGGCGTTGTAAGTGCTTGCCATTCTGTACCACAGCGTCGACCTCGGGTGATGGCGGATGGCTATCGATGGTGTCCTCGGTGCAAGGACCCTGATCGATATCAAGGAGGGCAAGAGCCGGCGCGGTATCATTTCAGTTAAAAGGAGGTGTCAGCTGGTAGCCCTGAGAAGACAAGTACACGGCCAGCTGACTGTGCGGGTATTCATTATAATCAATTCCGGCTACCCGATTGGCCACTGTCATAGCACTACCAAAGCTCAGCGTTTGCGTCCCTTGGCCGCACTCTTGTTTCCCTCGGCCTGCTCTAAAAAGCCACCTATCTCAAGCGCATTTCGTGCCGCGTGGTTGATATGTTTGAACCTATCAGGCCCTAGTTGAATCCCTCCGAACCATCTGGTAACAACGACGAGCACGTTATTGATCTCCTACATCGATATGAAACGTTCAACTCGCATCAGACACAGCACGCGAAATGCACCAGTATATACGGGCTTCTCACCAGAATGGACAACAAATGCGCGAGTCGGCTCCCTGCTGCTGTCTCGCCATCGTCATCATTATCTTTTGATGTAATGTCGATCCCCACTCAGCTCATGTCGTCCACATCGCATGTTGGGATAGGGCCACCTACCCTGATGAATCACATTTCCGACCTGACAACGCCAGGCATTAATGATCGGATGTGCTGCACGGGCGATGTACCGATCAGACATCAAGTGGTTCAATATCAACGGAACCTAGGCCACAAAGCTTCATCAACACACGAACGGTAAAGACGGCGTAGGACGAACCTGCGACGGATGCGATATCCGGCACGTCCGCCCCACAAATACGCTCTTCCTATCCACGATCGGTTCGGCTTCGATAAGCCTGATTCCTTCTGGCAGCGCCACACTCTGGAGTGCTGGTGTCGGTTGTGATACCGTCTTTAATTCCTCACCGTCCTTTATGGTCAAATCCACCGACTCATGTGCTGAATCGCGTCCTGGTGTGTCGTCTCGTACAAGCTCTCCTACCTTTTCTCTGTTAAGTTTATCTTCGTACCATGTCTCGGCTTGTTCAAGAACGCTCTGAAGTCCATCAAAGACGCAAACGGTATCGCGGGACCACTCAACACCAGACTTAGATATAAACGTGCGTAATATCGACCCAAAAAGAGACGAGTCGACGCCAAATGCGCCAATGTAGCGCGAGAGGAGCTGCAACTGGGGTGGACTCGAGGCAGGGTATGAAGGAGGTAGAGAAACGAGAATACGGATAGATACGTCTTCGTGGGATGGAAGACTGAGAGTGGTAGTGAAATGGTACCAAGAAGGAAAAAAACCGACGTTGAACGAAAAGGTAAAAGTGAAAGAGGACATGGCGGGTGTACGTACTTTACTGAAATCACATAGCGAATCGTGTCCGCTCCGTCGCTTTGAGAGTTCTCAATTGAAGTATTCTCGGGACTTCCCACTCTCGATCTATGCCAGAGATGGATCGCATGCTTCCCATAGATAGACTGTAATACTTTTGGAAAGCATTGCGAGACGTCACAAGGGGTCAGGAGCCGAAAAAAGCGGCACCACTCACCACCGATTTCCGAAGCAACCTGCTCTCGCTCTGGTCGCATCATCAAATCAGAAACAAAATTCTCCATCTCGGCTGCCAATTTTTCTGCGGCATTGTCGTCCAATCCGGTCTCCATGAAGGTGGGGAACGGGGATGCTACACTTGGCGTATAGACATTATGGAGATCTTGCCGATTGTCCTGATATATTCAGTTTCAGACGCCGCCTTCACCACGGTCATGCACACGATCTTAGGGGCTAGTCAACCAAAAGAGATTCCTGGCAGTGTCTGCTCGTGTGACCATGATGATCCAAGTACGCACAGTGGCTCACGAACGCAAGATACATATGGTATGATTCAGGAAGTAATCACATAGATCACGGGCAACTAACTCTGAGTCACCGCTATCGATATGTCAATGGTAAATAAATTCGAAACTATTGACAATGGGGGTGCAGCCGAGAATAGCTACACCATCCATGATAAAGGAGGTGACTACCTACCCACTGAGCGAGACGCGTTTTTTTTCCGAATTACTCACTGAGAGTTTTCGCAGCAGACGACTTGGACACGGAAAGATGGCGACAGCAAGAGCGAGAAGGGATAGTGGCGAAAACAGATTTTGCTCACATGATGAAGGGTGAGAATGGCTAGATCTATCCTTATGATGCTTGCCCAACATTTAAGTGCTTGCGAACATATCTATGGAGTGTGCAAGCGGAGCACTGTTTTCGGAACAATGTGGCAGCTGTCAAGGCCCGACAGTCGTGGAACAAATGGATGAGATGGTAGGACGGCCAAGCAGTGCCTCAGATGTGTGATCACTCCTAGGCCTCAACCACCCTGCCATTAAAGTGCGCATGGCTGTGGAAATTTCTATGTATAATTTGATCAACCTGTTTGCCCTGAACAACATGCGAAATGCGGGTCGTGGATCATGTTATCAGCGGTCATGAGGCCTTTGTAAGAATTTCGCCAATGTGGCAGATAAGAGAGCGGAAAAAGACAGGCTGCGTACTGATTAGATTTGGAAGCAAGAATATCGGCAGAAGAGAGGCCACACCTAAAACTAGCCTCGTTTAATCGATAGGCGATTTTGACGATGCATTATTAGAGCAGCAGAGATAATAAGGAGAATGGGCAGAGGCTACTACTACTAAACCACTTTTCGAATGTCGTCGGTGACAACCGGCGAGGTACAGCCATGTACACATGTACAACGAGCGCGGGGGCTTCAATCCGCGCACTGGAAAGGCACAGAAGGGACACCGTGCGTGACAACCACCTGTGCAGCATGAGGCGACATGACGACGGAAAGAGCTTTGATTCAAAGACTTTGGTGAGAAAACTTTGCATAGCCTCGTGCGCGAAACGGACAGGACTGAGGAAACCGACGAACGGGGCCTGAGTTTATCTCGTCCCCTCGCGGATTTATGAAGTACTTAATTATACTTGATTGAGTTGCTAGAGCAATAGATTGAGGTTAGCTGCAGATGATATTAGTACCTCAGGTTCGCTTGAAGTGAGTAGGCATTTCGGGGCATTGGCCTGCTGGTAGGAGCAGATTACTCAGGCTAGTACTAAGACCAGCGATTCGTCATATATCCAGATTTGACATCCACTGTAGTTCAGCAACACCATTCCATATTCAATGCTGAAGTGCTGACATGTGACATCTCACCCAACCCTTCTATTTGAAAACCTCTGCGCCGATTTTTATGGTCACACGAGTGCGCAAGGCATAGTACGATCCATCGAATATGTTCTATTGCTTGGATTTGTAAAGCTAAAGCCAACCTCCTCTCGGAGATTGAGTCGTTACGCAACTGCAAGGTGTGAAATGATGCTTTCCGTGTTGAGACATCATGGTTTCAGGTATTATCTTATCTTATCATGATTCATACCATGATGGTCTAGGCCCAGATGAGTAATCGTGGTGCCTTATTACGCTTACATGATTTGTCAGACATGACATCATA
>JBBPTE010000206.1:11512-22065 GCA_038093935.1 Tylopilus cf. pallidocervicolor | reverse complement strand
AATAATAGTGCCAGGGCCAATCGGTAAGTTGTGAGGTCTGGCACCGTGACCCGTAACTTGCTTTTGAATGATCAGAGACCTCACTTTAAGTTCACGCTGGAATAAAAGACTCAGAAGAGCGTCAATCCAGACTTTATGGTCAGGAGCTAAACCTCATCCGAGTATGATGATCCGACCTATTTCTAGCTCGTTGGTTCGGTTGCATTGGTTCGATACCAGATCATGCGTAGCACTGCCTGTCGCCAGCGTTGAACACCACGAGGTCCGCTCTGCCAGTGAGCCCGCGGTGCTGCGTCATTCGAGTGTTTTTGCTGATATGGTTGTCACAATTCCAAGTGCAGTGAGGGAATTGGTGGTCCACTAGCGATATATTCCCTGGATTATGAACCTGCAATAGACAATAGAAATTGGACATAGAGAAAGCCGGGTCTTCACCTGCCGCTCATTATGTAGAAATTTTACGAATCACTAACCATTTGCCGCTCCAGGAGGCCAGGGCTATCCCTAATTCGCAACTGGTTCAGTTTCTTCAGCATTCCGACCAGTCGCTCCTATATAATATCTTGCACGCGCATGCACAATTGTCAAGACATCCAGAGAACGGCTCTCATCGATTAGCGCGAACCGAATGTCAGTCGTTTTTCTGCGCAGCGTCTCAACCCTTCACTGGAGAATGTCACTGCAAATATCTTATGGTAACAGCCAGAGGTGATGTCAGTTCCTTCCAATTAGCATAAGATGTTACTCTTGCTTCGCGTGTTCAATATCCGATTAGAATTGTCACCGTACTACTGTGTTCTACTTGGAGGCGAATTTAGTATGGAACATAAGGATACAGTGTTCTCATGAGGCATGTCCCCTCCATTTGTATTGGAATTGGCGATTATCATTAACGACGCAATATATGACACTTGACACTTACAGCGTATGGCTCCTGTCGATAACCGACTTGTAGGCGATGGCGGGGCAGCCACGTTTCACTGAGAGACCCGGGCTACATGTAGCTGGTATTGTGCAGTGTAAATAATATGAAATATTTATTCTGCATGATCACTGACAAGTTCTTGCCAGACATTATCGAAAAAATCGAAGCGTTGGCGGATGCTAGTTATTGCTACATCCAAGTTAGTACTGACCGCATATCTACTCAAAACTTGTCCCAGGAGCATCAGAGGTCACGGGGATGCACCGAGTCACGCACCGGAGCATATTCGAGGACCGATTGTCATCTATTTCAACAGGACAAGTACATGATCGAAACCATGAAGTTGGACTTCGAAGATATTCAGAGACTATGTCAAAGCGTACCATGGGTCATCAAAAAGGTTCACGTACTGTCTTTGCATGGCGCTGGCGGAATGAATGAGTCCCTTTACCGGGTTGGTGCACTAATTCTGTCGGGGTGTAAGTGAACTGTATTATCGTGTATAGCCATGGTATGGATAACGGTTCCATGCACTTCTATACACAGTGTGTTGCTTATATCCAACGAAAGAGGATCAAAGATTCATTTGAAGGTTGATCTCGTCTAGCGTGGTTAGTATGCATTAACTTGGTATATATCATGACGGAAATTTACAAGCTGTGCTCCAGCACAGCTTAAATCGGCAAATGCCGTGCCCGGCCCGGGGCAAACTAACACGTGTGGCCGCCATCACGTGCGGAGTCCGAAACATCAGGCCATGCTCGTGTTCCATTGTTCTCCAATATGTCTCACCTCGACACAACCCCGCGTACAAGCCCGCGCGTCACCGCATCCCTCAGCGCTGGCTGAGGCAAACACAGCCGCCGCCGCCCGGAACACTCGCTGACTTGGTAAACCCATGACAGGTAGATCTCCAAATGGAACACAAGAAGCTAGTACGAGTCTGGAGTTAGGGATGGTGACATCAGAGTTTCGCGCACCGAGGACCGCGACGGGTCATTCAGAATTGACAACCCGTAGTTTATAAAATATCGGGGTTAGGTATTTTGACCGAAATATAAGTTTGAAGAGTGTTTTCTTGTGCACTGTGTCTCGAGTACACAACGTCGCGGAACTGTAAACAATTGAAGCTTAGCAAGGTGAAATTGTCGGGATCGTAGACTTATCGGCATCCTGTCTCTTTTTTCCACAATGGAATTCTCGCCCGACGAGCAGGAAATCGCACGGCCGCACGCACCGCAGGTTCATTGCTAATTTAATATAAGCACGGCGCAAACTGTTGGTTCTGGCATGATCCCACTACACCACAGCCATCCTCAAACCCTTGTCGACTGCCATGGGCTTAATACCCCAATTTTCTAACGCTCCCTGGCACCATCATCTTTCAACGCTGCTTCGCCGATTCATGTCCCAACCACCTCCAGCTCACGTACCGGGTCTCTTCATCGGGTCACGCTACAGGATGGAAACTCGCGCGTGGCCTGACCTCCTGCGAGATGATGCCAATTTATGCAAGCTGGTGCGCTTGGAGTTCTGTAAAACAAGAGGCGAAAACCTCCATGAATTCCTCATCTTGTACTTCTCCCATCCCACACACAAAGATGCCCGCGCGATAGTTGTGGTCGACCGTGCAGCAAAAGATCGCTCTCGGCCGTTAGCGCTTGCTTCGCCTAGTATTCCATCCCAAATAGCCTCGGAAGCTCTTGACATGGTGCATATCATGGGTCAAGAGGACGATTTGGAGGCTTATCTCACTGAGGCCTATCCTGACAAATACGACAAGCTCTGTATTCTTAGATACTCACCCGCAGGTTCAGCCCCGAACTCCATGTCACTCGCACCTCCATCCGCAATCCAACTCTCGACCCTTCTGCTCGTTGCCACAAGACACCACCCTAACTATGATCTATACGAACACAATTGTTATTGGTACGCGGATACGATTTTCGAAGCTTGCAAAAAACTCTTTCCCGTTTTCCGGGAGGAATGTATCAGACATGGGGACCGTGGTCGTTGTCGGTTCAATGTTTCTATGCTTGCTACGCACGATCTTCCGGTCGTATGCAATGAATATCGTGATGAATGGAAAAAAGTGACACAACGGCGGCAGGAAAGTCGGGAGATGACTGCAAGACAGGTGGTGGGTCCTTTGTTTTATGGCTCTCACCTAGTGATGCATCTTTTTGCATAATAGGAGTTGGAAAAACGGCTGGAGGAAGAACGGCAAGCCCGCAAGGCTGCCGAGGCGGTGCGTCAGGTGGGTGAATAATTCGTGTGACAGCTTTCACTTCGAAACATTTTATATGACAGGAATGGGAACGAAAACTGGATGAAGAACGAAAAGCAGTCCGTGAGGCAGTGCAACGGGTAGGTGTTTCACCTGACGGCGTTTGCAGGCTTCAGCTAGTGACACGTGTGCTTTTTTTGCGCGACAGGAATGGGAACAAAAAGTAGAGGAAGAAAGACGAGCGACCCATGAGGCGGCACAGCTGGTGCGTAGTATTTGTGCTAAAAGTTTCTCATGATAATCATCCTTGCATGTGAAAGCTAACGGAAGCGAAAAGGCGTTGTGAGCAGCTGCAATCTGAGCTGTACGCAGTCAGACAAGCACCGGCATTCCTCTCGGTACAGTCGACTAGGGGCAACGCCGCGGCCAATGTCTTTGAATAACCTTGCACGTCACCTCATCTGTCTAGTCATGATGATCTAGGATTCCGTTAATCAATTGGGACGGAATGCTTGATATGTACGGTATGGTTTGTTGCCAGTCACATTGATTCGGGAAAGTACGCAGAATCTTTGAGAGACTGTAGGACCGTTCTTGGATGCTCCGTGTCATCGTCTGCGTCTGTTACTATTATATTACAATCCAGGCTATGGATTCTCAAATTCGGCCCATCATGACTCAATCGGTTGTGAAAACTATCCACACCCATTGTAGTGGATAGCTTCGGCCTAATCCATCTGCCGCCTTCTGCGTGCAGTAAATTATAAATTAGAGTCGTAAAGTTTGGGCTTGAAGAAAGAAAATGTAGACGCTGATCGGGACGTGGTCAATAAGTATCGTTCATACCGTTTAACGGACAAGGTTTAATCGACTATAATATTGCAAGACCAACTTGCATGCACAAGTCGATCCACATTATGCCACCACCATCATGGCTTTGACTCTCGACCACGTTTCTTCAACCACTGACCACATTCGATCGGTATGATTTCACTGGATCGCCATAGACACATGCATAATTGAAACATGGCGAGATTCCAGTGCAGTTTGAGAGTATCACATGATGGTTAGTACGGCGACTCGATGTTCTATTCTGATCTCCATATGAGCTCGGTTAACGACATCCAAATCCAAATATACCTCGGCAAGCCTAAATTCTTAATGCAAAAACAAGATGTCATGCTCGAAGTCTCCGACAAATGAATCACCGACGCCTTAACAGACGGACCAACAAATTTGATGGCTCGGGTCTGCCGGGGCTCTGGGAGCCGGGGTTACAAATATGGTGGGTCGGATACCCAACACAGGTTGTGCGCTGACGACATCAAGACCACGAGGCTATCCTTCCGAACGGAGATCTCAACGTGATCATTGCAAGAACGAAACACCTGTTTTACATACGCCATTGGGGATATGATGCGTATATGCGTATTTCTCCCTTGGGCGTGTTTGACATCTTGCGTTTCTAGGGATACGGATCACGGAATACACATCAGCTCATGACCAAAGGGACATCCTGGCATGTATGCTTCTCTATCATACCTCTTGACACCTAATACACGTACAAAGAACGGCACGATGCAATCGCACTCACTGGTCAGAGTAAACTGTTTTTAGATGTCACAATACGCACGCTGGCAATACTTAGGCTTGTTCCCCCAAAAAGCGAATTTTTACGACTACTGCTCGCTTGCCCGTCGTTCACCCAGAAGCCTCTAACGCGTACTGATCGCGCCTATCCAATGAACAGACCCTTCAATTGATTAAGGGCAATCAAAGATACTATTGATCATGATATCTCTTGCAGAAACCAATTGTCATTGTGCCATTTCTCGTACGGGGGTCACACTAACTATAATTTGTGAACAGAAACATGTATCACTGTACTACTTCCAGTAGTCGACATCCTCCCAAAATTACCCAAGACGTTTGCGCAGGTTCGTATTCCCATGGTCGTGACATTTTTGTCTACTCACCGATATCGCCGACCTAACTCCCATGCCTCTATATTCTTGAGCAGGGCTGGAGGTCGTTCGCCGCATTTGAGCCAAAAATGTGACCTCTCATTAATCGCCCTCTTCGCAATATGAAAGAAGTGGACATGCACACAAAGAAAACGGAGGGTTTCTTCGAGTAATCAACGGTCGTCGGAAGTTATAAGAGTCGATGATCGATGAAACTCCCACTCTCCTGCTCCACATGGGGACGAAACAACACTGACATCATGCGTTTCGCCACACTGACATTTCGATCACTTGCCAACAAACTCTTGGCACTTATGAGTCACATGCTGGTCATCACATCCCGTTGTTTTTGGATATCTTCTGCTGGCAGAAGTTACTTAATTTTAGATTCAATTGACCCTGAAAATGCGTCCACCTCACATACCAGTGACGGCACACTTGAGATCTTTATATATATACTGCTTTACTGGTATCTGTGGATGGAAGGGTTGTGGTCTATATGTAATTACTTGTGATCCTGGACTGCCGGGCGAGGAGTAATCACACAATCCATCTGACCCTCAACGTAGACTCGTGCTGCTGTTGGGATTGGATGATGGGTTGTTAGCAGAAAAGAGATCAAGAGTCATTACTGTGCCTAAACCGAGTTAGGGACGTATGTAGATGTCAGTTGACATGAGTTTGGCCCATCCGAAAACACAAGGACCTCCTCCCGAAATGAGTACCGCTTTTCTAGAATACAACCAGAGAAGCGCTTTGATGTCCAGTAACCCAAAGCGGCGCCACAGGAACTGGGTTAATGTCTTAAACGGTGCGCAGATGATCAGCACGTTGCCAACTCTCCACTCCAGACGCTCAGGTCAACACGGGGCGACCTCAAGCAGTGATCCCACTTGCACCCCTCACAGCCATCCACCAGCCCTTATCAATTCGCTATGGGCTTACCGCCGGGACCGTCAAACATTCACCGTCGATTCTGGGCACTCCTTCGTTTGTTCATGCCTCAACCACTTCCAACCGAGATTAAAGGTCTCTTCATCACATTAGAGTACCAACTCGACACACGCGTATGGCACGACATACTTCCCAAAGATGCCAGCTTATGCAAGCTGGTACGTCTAGAATTCTGTAAAGCGGAGGACGACAAACTCCATGAATTCCTCATCCTCTATTTCTCCCATCCTACCGATACGGCTGCCCGTGCAGCAGTCGTAGTAGACCGCATGGTGAAAGATCCTCCAAAGTCGTCTGCAATCGCTTCACCGAGTGTTGCATCCCAAGATCCTACAAAGGCGGATGACAGGGTGCACATCTTGGCGCAAAGGGACGATTTGCAGGCATACCTCAAAAGAACCTATGACCGACATCGCACACTCTGCGTTCTCAACACCGTACCAGCAGAGTCGAGCTCTACGCCTTCGGCGATCCAACTTTCGACTCTTCTACTCGTCGTCACCAACCATCATCCAGAATATAACATGTACAAGTACAATTGTTATTGGTTTGCGAATACGGTCTTTGAGGCTTGCAAGAGCCTCTTTCCTGCATTTCGGGAAGAGTGTAATGGACATGGTGACCGCGGCCGGTGTCAGTTTAATTTCAACATGCATGCTACTACGCGCAGCCTCCCGGACATATGCAGTGAATACCAGACCGAATGGGAGTTGGTCAAACAAAAATGCCAGGTAGGTATTCTGCACTGTGGCTGCTACTTGGTAACACGATTATCGCGGCAGGGGTCGGAACAAAGGCTGCAGGAAGAACGAAGAGTCCATGAAGCGAGGGAGCGGGTAAGTAACATCTTTATGCGATGGCTCTCGGTCAGTGACATGTTCACTTACTTCTGATACGAAAGGAATTGGAACGAATGCTGGCTGATGCAGAAGCAGCCCATGAGGCAGAGCGAAAAGCCCGTGAGACAGTACAATGGGTAGGTGTTTATGTGATGACTTTTGTTCGATAATATAGCTCTTGTGTGGTAGGATTTCGAACGAAGAGTACAAGAGGAAGCGGAAAGGCGTTTCGAGCAGCTGCAAGCACTCAGGCGATACCCACAGCATCCCCTTGTGAATTGAGAAGATGGTTTGTGCTTTTTCACGACTCATTTGGTAGTGCCAGTGGCTGCGTCGTATTTATGCTTTACCTTCCAAGCAAACGTGTCGTTTGGTATGTTTCCAGTGCTACGGTACTGGTATAGGATCTTTTGTAGTAGCGAATACTGCATATCGACAGATCTTGAACCCTATATGCTATTGTATGCTTCTATCGCTATCATATATATTCTGGTGTCCTAAATCTTACTGCTATGTGTGCAGAGAGGCTGAAATGAATGGCGGATCAGCGATTTTTTCGCGACCAAGCGGGTCTTCTCATTGGCTGATGAGTCTGAGCGAGCTCAGAACGTACAGCATAGCTTGTACTGCCGAGAGTGTAGTCTGTTCGTTAACTCTGCTATGTTTGCTCTCATGCTGTGGTGCGTTGCAGTACGCATGATCTGCAGATTGCCGTAGTTCTTATACTTGTAGAACGTTCCGAACGATCGACTTCTTTCGCTTAGCTGTCCGTCAGACGGATCAGTCACCGATAGCCTGAGGCCCTTGTCCCGGATCAGCGGGATGCCAACATGACTTGGGCGAGCGCGCCGCGGAGACTCGCTAAATCATTCACGTATGTATCATTCGCACGGCCATCGCAGAGAATATTCGCAAGCTGCAACCGTCAGTTTCCCTTCCGAGTAACTCCGTTACCGGGTACTAGAATATTTTACCCCGTTCTCGCAAGCTAGAGTCCAATCAAACACATACTTTACACAGTCCCACATCCCACGACGGAGTACGAAACCAGGCTGAAAAATGGTGGATAACGACTCACAAAAATTTACTCTGACATGCCAGGTACCAGGTGCAAGTCGAAGAAGCATTTTAATGACATGGAATAAAGTTGAGCTAATTGACAGATGAGTCGATAAACTCACCACCCCCCAGGCATTGCCAATGCAATGTCTTGCCATCATCGTCAACACATTGCAAAGGCAGGCACTGAGTAATCCTTGTTCATGAGGAAAGAGACTTAGAGCGTGGATTCGCTTGACCAACACCCGAGTCGTCATCTCCGAATCGACCTTCTTGAGTTCGACGTTGTGAGGCCCATGCGGACTTCAAGCTTCAATGGTTTATCACACGTTGTGGGACAGGTGCTCGGTGGGTCCGACCATGAGTGTGTGCGCATTCAGATTGAACGATTGGTAGCACGCGATTAGGATGAAACAGAGAATGGGACAGGAACAATCTTACGCATCGGATACCTTTGCGTAGAAAATTGTAAGTTGGAGTTGTAAAAAACTCGTGGACATGGTTAAGATTTGATTTATTATCGATCTCTCCGAATGGTTCCAGGTCTCGCGGGAGATGTCAGTATTGTGTCGGATGCCAGCTGGTGGGCACTCAACCAAAACGAGTCAATATGAGCTGTGAGTAAACGACAACGAGGCTGAGAAGTTCATCCTCCTAAATGGAAATCTTAAAGTGATGCTGCTGAGAATGAATCACACTTGTTTTACGCCATCCAGGGCACACGGTACCATGTGTATTACTCTCTTGGATGTGCTTGACGTCTTATGTTTCTAGGGAGGACCAAACCACATGGGTATGATCACTGGGTCCACACCCTTCAAGCGACGAAGGGAAAGCGGAGGTACTGTTTATCACGATGACGATATTATTGCCCGCACAGAAATACGCAGAGTCCACTTAGACTGAGACTCGTTCCCTTCGTGTGGCTGACGCACTTTCCCCAGTAGACATGAGATGGATTTTGGGGGGCTCTCAGGACATTTTGGTCCCGAAAGCGATTACAGTACTCTTGCGGTGAACAGAAAAGGTGACGGATATTCGTCGAGAAATCTAAACTACGTGTGGCTGGCCATCTTTTGAACGGAATGCCTCATGGTCGCAGACTCACAGTATGGAAGAAGTGGAGATACGCACGAGGATTCGGAATTGGAATTTCGCGCATTCAGCTGCTAACCCGGCACACGAGCAGTCGCAGAGTCTGTTCATTCAGACAATGCCATACACACGCCGTTGGTCCAAAGCACTGACGGCCTCACCTTGGACTCAGTCTTGGTGTGATACTAATTCAATCAGCTCGGGTTGGACCAGTTTGTTTCGATTACAGGTTAGCTCCATTCATGCTTTCAACCTCTTGATATCGTTACAAACATTTGACTGATTGCGCAGTCGTTATACTAAAAGGTCCATGGGTGGCAGGAATTTTTGCACCTGATCAAATCGGTCTCTCACTAGCCCCATTGTCGGCGACTACTTCAGCACTGAGTGCCAGGGATTGGGTTCACACCGAAGTTTGAGTCCAAAAGAAGGCGATATTTGGTGTCTTGGTGACCCCACATTGCTTCTTAGAAGGCTCTCGAGCCGCTTAGTGGTCTCGGATTACCACTATACAGCCCGTACAGCAATTTCCCATTTATATTTCAGATGTCACGAGTAGAACTCCATCAGCACACTGCATGTGTATCGGTCACATTGGCAGGTCACAGGGTTCAAGAAGGCTCTGAATTAAGGCGGCATGGCGTCAACGCTGCGAGAACAAAGTATGTCCTACCAGGTACGTCAAATGTCAAGCACGTGATATCTATCCTTCATGGGTTGTCAAGATCGAATTGCAAAGGGTAGTAATATGTTTTGAAGGAGCTGCAGAACTCCTTAGGGTGGCAAAGCGCATGGCAGGTGATATGAGTAGTGCTGTCCTTTCGTTTCACTGCTGAATAAACTCTTTGAAACTGAATTAACACCCAAGAGGTAAGTTTTAAGTTCAATTTACTCCGAATCTGAGGGATGCGCACCAACCATCATGATCGGTAAGCACTATGGTCTCCGAGGCGCCATAGATTCATCTTCGAGCACTGATTTTACAGTGCAGCACAGGATGGGTACTACAAATCGAAACCGTGTCAGCCGAGGATTAAATCACTTTAAGCACAGGAACAGCCCTTAACCTTCTCGTCCACCAGCTAACCATTACCAATCACGACTCTGAAATGGCTAGTGGTTACCAGCGATGTTCGAGAAGGTCTGAAAGGATCATTTTCACCTCTTCAATCTCTTCACCACGTTCCACTCACATGGGTATTGTTCCATGACATTCTATATCACAAGTTCCATCGCAGCAGCATAGCCATTGTAGAGTAGTATATAAGTAGCCCTCACTGTGTACATAGTCCCCAGTTTCGGAATAGTCATTTATTGCGAGCATTGGGGTTCACTTAGAGCCACCGCTTGTGATTGTCTCTGACATTATTCCGAAACTCACCGCTCTACCTCTATCTCATCGCTTGCATCCTCTTTTTCTATACCGCTTCATATTCTTGCTTGCGACCATCGTTGCACTAGGCAAACGGTCCTGTATTGAAAGGCCGCCG
>JBBPTE010000202.1:14497-27053 GCA_038093935.1 Tylopilus cf. pallidocervicolor | reverse complement strand
ACATCACTACAAGGATCTCTTTTTTTCACCACGAACAAAGCAGACATGCCACACGATTGCATCGATTGGACGACGAGACCCCCCACCCGCAAGTTACCGCTCTTGATCCTCAGTCGAGGCGACGATCGTGTCTACACGTCGGTGCCAAAAGAATTCAAGGCAAGTGGTCCGTACGACAGGAAGACTCTCCCGTCGAGCGTCCCTTTTTCGTGTAGCAACTCGAAGACATAGCTCGGAAAGAGTTCGACCTCGGCGATGGGGACATTGAAATGTCGTCTTCGTGTTTAAACCTGTGCGACGGGATACCAGCCAGGATCACGGAAGGCGCATGGGAACACATGAGCTCCTACATTGGCTGTGCCACCGTCGACGTTGTGGGTCCGAGAGATATGGAGGGCCCGCCTCAAGGTATGTCGTGATGGTTTACTAGGTGACCTCATCATTGAACAAGTCGGGTTATCCACAGAAGAAGAACCACCGAGGCCCGAGAACGTGGCGAATGAACGGGATGCTGGTCTGCCGTTGAACGCTGACAATGGGGATGAGCTTGCCGGCAGGCCAGACACGCCCGCGAATGAGCCAGCCCGAGACGAGGAAGACGCCATGTCGGACCATGGAGGGGACCATGAATATGCTTCTGCTCCGGAACATCACCACGAAGAACCCGCAGACGAACAAGTGAGTGCAGCGCCTCGAAAGCCACGGCATCGGCGTCATGTAGTATCCGAAGACGAGGGTGATCAATCGGAGAGAGAACCTGCAAAGTCACAGATTCCTGCTGACGCCTCGCCAGGTGAACAGCTATGCAGCCGTCGCTGATCCACGCTGACGCATGGTATCAGGTAAACAAATCCAAAAGGAGCGCGAGAGCCACTATCGCCCCAAGCCAGACCCGCCTTCTGAACAACCAGGTAAGTTACCCTACATCCTGCAGTGTACGCGTCGTTCAACAATGTGCAGACAGACCCATCAAGCGTGAAAGGCAGGACACAGGGAGCGGAGGCGCAGAATCTCAGTCTGACACACTGTTGCAACCCCAAACGCAATCCAGTGACAATCAAAAACTCATGATCCGCGTCGCACACCGGCCGTCCAAGCAAGAGTCCAAGTTTACGACCAAGAGCACAACCAGAGTACAAAAGGTGCTCTCGGGCGCGTGCAAGTCCTTTGGGCTCGACACGAGCCGGTAAGTTGCACCCACCGTCTCGTCATGCACATGACCCATCCAATTCGTCAGCGCAACGTTGTACCTGATCGTGTCGACGGAAGACGAAGAGGGCGAAACGGAAAATCTATTCCCCTGCGACAAGAACGACAGCATTGCGAGAGCAGGTGCCGAACGCGATACAGAGTCGAGATTCGTGCTAAAGATTGCAGGGGAGGCGTGACGTGATCTCATAGGGTGCCAAAATCACACAGCTTGGTTTGGATAGCTCAGATTTGCTTTTCGCATCGCACCTTCGCCCTCGTGTGGCCAGCGTGTACGATTTAGGGATAGGTATCTGCATCCAGGTTTATGACGCGGTCCATGACATTGGCACCACTGATGGCCTTTGCGGGTTTCACCGTGCGGGAGAACCCTGGTTTCTTCTGATCGAAGTGCCTCATGTCGATACGCGCGGCGCCCTCTCTCGTTATCTAGGGTCTCCCTGCCGCAGCACGACCAAGAAGCGATACATATATGCATTGCAGGAAATCTTCTCGCGCCCCAACAAATTCTTTTTTTTTCGCGCTAACCCTCCGATCGTGATCCCGTGAATCTGCCTCGCGTCTACAGCTTATTGCACGCCCTAGGGTATATTGTACAGGCCTATCGCGATCACCACGGCCCTGTGGTACATTGCGAGGTACGGTCTCAGAATGATTTGCGACCACGGCAGTAGATCCGACCTGACGTGAAAGGGCGAGCACCGGCAAAGAGATGGCGTACCCATCAAGCGCAGGTTGTCGATTTGTCTGTTTCGGTTCTGAAATGATGGTTATGTACCCGATGACGAAAAACGCTCGCATAACGAGAGCCCACCACGGCGACCGAATCCGGGCCCGGTCGCCATCGATGCGCTCACCGCTCTAGAGACGGATCCGGGTTGATAGTGCTCGTATTTCGGTTTCAAGCTATGGCGCGTAGGATACCTTTGTGCACTACTACTGCAAGACTATGTAAACTAGCTTTCCACACCCCACCCCCAATAAGTATAAAAGGATCGTACGAGTATATAAGTCGCCTCTCCAGGCGCAGGTATTACCACGTTCGGCGAAAGCGTACACAGCACACATGTGGAGAGAGAAAAAGAGGAGAGTGAGAGGGCCCAAATGGCCACGTGTATGAGCGCATACTGTCCAAAAACTCCCAGTGCGGACTTGTTCAGGCGACCAGAGGGGATTTCTTCCTTGGAAGGTGCGCAAAGGGCGCGCATGCATCCGTGATGACGCGAAGCGTATGGCTGGACTTTGACGTTTTCAGGCGAGGCGTCGAGGGTTGTCGGGCTGCCGCAAACGAGTCGACAGACGGCGTGAGAGTCAAACCTCGCTTCTTGTCATGCCGTGGTACGCATATGTCCTGTCCAGGGAAAGCGAGGGGCCGACCTTCAGGATCAGCGCACAGAATATACGCAGAGGGTTTTTCTAGATATGTCGGTGACGTATCGTGCGATTTGCAAGAAAGTGGAGATGGAGGTAAGTACGGATACTGCGAACCGAACTAAACGGATGCGTGAATCGACCGTTCAATGTCAGAAGACACGAGGGTACGGACCGTATCGAGCGGTAAGGATAGCTTCGCAGCCAAGGGCCGCGAGCGTTCAAAGCTACCTGGATAGTCCCTTGCCAGGGGTGGGGAGAACGCGCGTTCATAGTCGTCCTTGAACGAACGCGCGCGATTTCGCGTGTTTCTGCGCATAACGGGCGCGCTCACGTCATCGTGAACGGCAGCTGCCCAACATAGCTCTATGAAACAATCCACGGGCGAGAGAAGGAGATGTTCGTCCACGGCATCCAAGGATGAAACGTCCAAGTCAACCCCGCACAGGGCACAATCGTCGGCGATGGAGAGGAGACCCGGACTGGCGAGCGCCCGCCAGTCCGCTGGACTCTCCTCACACGTTTTAGGGTCCTGTTCATACATCGACTCTGGTTCACGGTCTGAAGAGACGAACGGTGAAGGAGGAGCGCTGTTGGTCCAGCCACATGCCCTCTCGAAAGTAGAATCAACAATAGAGTGGGTACGCGGCACGGGAATAGCCTCGTCAACTGGACTGAAACAAAAGCTCAACTTTTGAGACATGTCAGCTCAACAGGGTCCGATAAGAGGCATTGGCGAGGACCTCACCGGCGAGTCTGAGACATTGACAAGATCGTCCATGCTGATGCATGCGGATTTCGGGAACGAGAGGCGCTTGGGACCATACCTGTCTCCGGGCGTGAACCAGTCTACCGAAAAACTAGTCTTTTCAAAGTCCATTTGCAATAAGATGAAGAAAACGAGTTAAAGAACGGAAGAACAGACTGATGAAGAACAAGTCTGGGGAAGAGCACGTTAAAAGAAAGGGTGTCAAGTCAGGCGTGAAGATCAGAGGGGGGGTATTCAGGACGGAAGCAAATACACGCGCCCATAATGCTTGGAGGTCTCTTAAATAACCGTCGGTGGTACCAGATCCAGGGAAGCAGAGAAGGACCCTTGGACCTATAAGTGGCAGGATATTGCGCTTGATCGATGACAGGCAGGTACAGCATTGGCACGGTCATGCGGGTTTCCTCCATACGTAACGAGAATCCGCACACCGCAGAAACCAAGGACGGCATTTTCCAAATGGACAGGGACGCTGCGTGTTGAGCTACACTAACGTTGGTCACCTACCTTTCCTATGCATTATGATGTGTTATGCATTACTGTGTTAGCCTTTGGGTGGTACTTGACACCCTTGTCCCAGTGTCCCGCTATGCACCATGAGATAGTGTACTGTACGTAAATGGTATCAGCGAGAGTTACGGCGGAGTCTCTTAGCGGTCTCAAGGGACCGACCATTCAATTTAGGCTAGGGACGTGTGTATAGACGCTGCATTGAGGGTAACGTATATGCCAAGGAGATGTACAGTCCAGAGAGCAGAGCATCGAGAACAAAGCCAAGGCCCATCGTCACGATAGCGATAATCAAAGGCATAAGTACGAGATTACGAGATCGAGTGAACGTGGGTTGCGGGGTACGCTGGCGGGACACACTTGCTACAAACGCAAAATGGTATGTCAGGCAGAAACCGAATCGATAAACAGAAATATGATGACAGGGAACACAGAAGAAAGTGGATAAAGTAACAGAAAGTATGAATGTAAGTATAGACGGTCGCGAAAGCCAAGTGAATAAAGAAAGAGTCAACCAATAGCCCAAAGGTATTTCGCGTCTGCTCAGTGAAAACTTCATCCGCTCCATATCAGGGATAGTATGGAAGGCAGGGTTGTGTTCGATAGGCGATATTCAATGGAGACGAAAATCCGGAGCCAAACCGATCTCCTCCACTTGATTTGGTTAGACGTCTTTACAAGCTTTCGGTTTTGTGGTCGGAAGGACAGAAGGAGAGATAGGGAGCCGAGCGGCGACGCAGACGTAGAGATGGGGTATCAAGGAGAAATGCAGATATTGTCCGTAGAGAACTTCATGCAAACGAGTTAGTTCGCTCCATTAATGGCTTCATCCTCGACTTTAATGCGCATTTCTGGAATTTCGGGACCTGGACCAGCAACACCGTTCTCCTCACCAATGCCGTCTACCTCACCGACGACATCCTCTTCTACACCCTCGCCAACCTCATTGGTACATGGAACAGCCCCGCTTGTGGTGTTTCCACTTGCTGTACGCCTTGCGCCTCCCTGTGGCCCTGACCGTGGTGGATTGGCACACCGGTCCTTCCCATGCGCGATACGCAGGTTGGCGTAGTCTGGCTTGTTCTTCACACCGTCAATCGCTTTGATGGCATTGGAGATGTTCGTGAAGTTGACAAATGCGCAGTTCCTGTGGGTCATGATGACTCGACAACATGGTCGCATAAAATGGTATGCACGTACTTTTCCTTCAAGAAGTTGACAAGTTCGATGTCGCCATATTCCCCAAAGTCTCTCTTGAGCTTCTCCTCACTGAACAGCTCAAAGTCTTCGATGTTACCAATGTACACATTCCGCGTAGCACCCGAGTGCACTGCCAGTGCCAGCGAGGGCGGAAGTGGTCCAGAGTTCTTTCCCCAACCAATCTTGAGGCGACGGTTGTTGAGAGTTAGACCTTGGTACGAAGATACTTGGAAGAACGTAAAGGCAGCAGCTGGGTCAACGAAAGTAACGAACTGGATATATGCACGAGAAATCAATAGACTGAAGAAGATATCACAGAAAACACCCACCGCGATATGCTTGTCTTGCATGTACCGCACACTTTGCAACACACCTCCCCTGATAGCATTACACAGGTCCTCCGTAGTCGTCTCTGGGTGGATGTTGCCCAGGTACACTGTCCTATTGAGTCCCTGCATGCCTGCACCGGTAGCCAAGCCCATGCCATCTGGTGAAAATGCAGCGTACGGCGAGAAAGGAGCGCCAAACGGATTCGGACCAAATGGCGAAGCAGAGCTAGGCGTGAGTGCAGCGGATTGGACGAGGGACTGCGCAGCAGCGGCCTGGGCAGCTTGGGCAGCCGCTTGCTGAGATTTCGGGATGTATGCGCATCTATCCTTGCCATAGTTGACACGCTTGCCGGCCCAGGCTGGTTCTGTAGGTAGTGTGTTGACAACCTAAAGGGAACAAGCCATCAGCCAAGCCCGCCCATAAGTCGCGCATGTGCGCAGCACATACCTTGGTAGCCACGGAGATGCTCAAAAAGTGTACAAATCCAATGTTCTTGTCCCTCACGATCTTGACCTGGTCAATCAGGCCAAATCGACTGAGCTCGTCTCTTAACATCTCTTCCGTCATTCCCTCATCAAGTCCGCCAAGATAAACGTTTCTGCTGGCATTACTCTGCTGAATCGCAAGTTGCACTTGTGCGGGAACGGGAGAGGGCTTTCCCCACCCAATCTTGAGTTCTTGACCGTGCAAAGACAACTTTTTTATCGTAGCGTCGGCATGGAACGAGGCAGCCGTTTGACCCTCGAGGAAAGAGAGGAACACACAGGATTTCTCCGGCAGTACTCGAATAGATTCAAGAGGTCCAAAGTGAACAAGGTTGAGAAGCTCATCGACGGATGCAGTTGCGGGCAGGTTTCCAACGTAAACGGTCCGTGCGGTCGCATTGGGAACCCCGGAGATAACAGCGGAGAGTGCGGCGGGAGAGTAAGCTCCAGGGGTAGGCGGAATGTTGACATTCAATGAAGGTAGGCGTGGTTGCTGGGAAAAGTTCTGTCACGAAAGCAACCGTGAGACAACACACAACGCCATGTGATCCATGGACGATTTTGGACCACCATACGTACCTGACCGAAGTTCCCTGACTGGCTCGAATACGGGAAACCACCCAACATCCCGACACTCGGAAGGCCCATGCCCAGCATCCCATAACCAAATGCGCCAGCACTGTAAGGACTTCCTCCGTTTGGTTGTCCTTGTTGTCCTGCCTGCTGTTGTTGGGCAAACCCGGCGGCGCCGGTGTGAGGGCTCATCTGTGCGCTCATCTGCATTGCCTGACCGTTGACGGCCGTGTTGATGCTGAGCGACGGTGTGGAATACAATGCATTGGGGGCGAAGGCGGGAGAGGAATTAGGCTGGAACGATTGGGAAATGGATGCTTGGGGGCCATATCCGTAATTGGCGAATGCGTCACGGTTGGAAGGGTTAGTGCCGGAATTGGTCGGTGTGGTAAGGCCGTTGGAAGGGGTCGCGCCATTGAACGAAGTAGGAGACCAGCGCGCTTTTTTGGCGTCTGGGCCACCGACGGAATCCATAGACCTCTGGGGAATCACGCGGGTTGGCGAGGTAAAGAAAGAGTCGAGAGAAGGCTGACCTTCATCATGTCGAGGTCAAAACCGTAAGAATAGCGAGTTGCAAAGGCTGTTTGAGAGTCGTCCATTGCGTGTTTGTGGAGTAAATAGGGATCCGATTGCGGGGAAAGGGAATGGAGAGAGGGAATTGGCAACGGCGGAAAGTCGTTGAAATAAGTTTCAACGAATGATAATGAAACAGAGAAGGGGTAAAGTTAGAGAAAGAACGATCTCAGAAAACAGAGGGATAGGTAGGGAGCGTGTGGGTGTGGTCTGGGAAGATATGCAACGCGAAGGGCAACAGAAGTGTCAAAAGTGCGATTTTCAGGCAACTTTTTGACACTTGTCAAGAGGGGACAAACGAGTGTGTGTTGGCGGGAAGGGGAGGGCGAAGAAGAAAAACACGCACAAAAAGCAGACAGAGGGGGTACTAGAGGGAGAGAAGACTGCGCTGTGCTTATAGATAGAGGTAAAAAGCTGGGAAAGGTGAAGGACAAGACCAAGATTGACGAGATCAGCGCCTACGCCCTGGGCAATAGCACGTCAGCGGGTCTGGGGCGGTGCGGCATCGGGGTGCGGGCATCGCGGACGACGCAGACGACGACGAGCGGGGGGGGTACTTACGTCGAGAAGAAGGAGAGAGACGACGAGGAGGACGAGGACAACGGCACGGATGACGCTCGTCAAGGGCAGGACTCGTCAAGCTGGACACGGAAAGAATGCGAAAAAAAGCAACACAAAACGCGCCCAATTTGTGCGATAACTACACATCATTTACTTCCATCTCCACAATTAGACATTTTCACCACGCACGGACCCTGATATAACGTAATATTTATTTATTTCGCAGCACCGCCACCCACAGGCCCGCCTCCTGCGTCGCCGACAGCGCCAGGTCGCGCTCGTCCGCCGCGTCCTCGTCCCCGAGCGCGTCCTCCTCCTCGTCCGTCGTGTCCGACATCAGCGCGTCCTCCACGTCCGCGCTCGTCCCACGCCGCGTGCGCGTCGCTTCCCGCTCGTATGTCCGCGAGAGGCACGTGAGCGGACGCATCCCCCATGCGGATGGCGGGTAGACGAGCGGGGTGCACACATCCCGATGAGGTGAGAATCCGGGGAGATGATCCGTGCCGACCAACGACACCTCTGTGGAGTTCGGTTCCTCCTCGGGAGCATTTTCAGGGGCTTCAGAGGGACCACGACATGCTTCGAGCGATCTAAAATATGCTTTATGGCTATGATAACGTGCACCGATGGCTTCCACGGCGTGTTCGACGGCACCGATGGTCATCTATAATAAGAGCTTGTCAGGATGTGCGCCTAGAGAGCCTCGCGGGACCTTGATCACACCTGATCGCCATGTCGCCACGCCTGGCTTCGTTGTTTCAACCTTATTTCCCTCTCCCTCCACACAATCGCCCTGTGTATGACGTCAGTCACAAACGACACCATTGCCGTTTGCAAATGCTGGATGAGTTGGGCGTCGATGGCCTTTGACCCGTCTACCTCTTCACCGTGCTCGAGGGAAGAGTACAGTCTATGGCCTGTCAGTCGTCATCGAACAGACCGCGCGCAGACCAGACGTACCCCATCAACTTCCCCAGCGCACCTAGGTTTAATAAATCCATGCCCTGACAGCGAAGATATGTCGCATCGATACCCAACTCGGCAAACTGGGTCTTCAATTTGTACGGAAGTGTCAAGCCCGGTTTGTTCTTCTTGGGCGCCTTCTCCGGCGACTCAGCTTCGGCGTCAGAAGGTATCTCGGAGCATGGCTCAGAGATGGACACGACCGACACTTGGTGCTGTTCTGATTTTGCTTTCTTGCCGGGTTTGAGCCTCTCTATTCCTGTATCCACGGTGCCTTCCGGTACATTGCCGTTCCCGCGAAGGAGTGCCCTTTTTCGACGCATATATAGTCGCTTCTGAATGCGACGTCGCGAACGCGGGGAGAACAGTGACAGGTCCGGTTCAGCATTCGTAGTTGGGCCTGGATGGGTGGGAGGAACGTTGTCGTGTGGGGACGCAAACATGCCGCTCATGCCAGGCTGAGAGAACACCTCGGACGACAGAGGCTGAAAGGATGTGCTGGGAAATAAGAACGGACCAGGGTCATACGCGTGAGTAACAGAGGTCGCAGTACTTTCGCTCGGTACTTGACGTTCCTCGGGACCGGCAGCGCCGGATAAGGCCAACAGTATCGGGTTGATCACCGCGTTGGATGAAGGCTCGGAAACATGGCTTGTTCCTGGCGGTCCAGCGATCCGATCTGATAGGCTCGACGCATCAGTACGGGGTGTGCCGTCATCTCCGTGTTCCATTACATTGGTCGTTGTGATTGAGTCCTCTCGGCTCTTACCCTTCTTCGTCGCTTCTTCACTTTCCCTCAGGATGCTATCCAAAACCAGCAGATGCGGAACCTCTAAGCGATGCATCAACGCATCGCGTTTTCGCGCGCACGCAGAGGAAGAGTCTTGGCACGGCTTACTCCTAGGTGTCGAGGCAGGTTCGGCTGATGGAGGGCGTGGATCAGGAGGCGGGGAAGTTTTGTTAGACACTGTCTGATCTTTGACCCGACTCCGAGCACGTCCTTTTCTTGTACCACGAGGTCGTCCCCGTTTTCGCTTTGCGGGCTCATCCTCGACGTCCTCTGTGTCAGTAGCAGCATCGCTCTCGACAAGTGTGAGATGCTCCTCTTCGATGATCCAAGCAGCCATGCGCTCCTCCGCATCGATCCAATCCTGGCTGACTTCGAGCGCGGGCGCGCACATGTTCTCGTCTTCATCCACGTCAGAGCCCGAGCGAGAACGCACAGCCGAGTCAACTTGCATCTCCATGTCCAGATCTTCGTCATCTTGCTGCGAGGCCAACGCTGCGGCACCCTCCTCCAGCGCCTCCAAGTACATCCATACTTCCCATTCGGTCTTCGTTGGGACGCAAGCGGCGATGAGATCCGGTCGCCACCGAGAGTGCACCGAAACGGCGCGGAAAAATGCGTCCTGTTCAGCGGGGGACCAACCAGAGAGTGTGGGTTCCTCGGCGACGACGTCTTGAGCACTGATTTGGTCCTCGCTTGCCTGCGAGCCTATCCGCAATCTCAGACGTGCGGCGGTGTCTTTGAGGTGCTGGACGAAAGAGGGGAGGTACCCGCCTAGGACATCAAATTCACACTCCATACAACTTTTTCCAGTGAGAGCGTTCGAGTTACAAAAGGTTTCGTGGACAAGTCAAGGAATCGGGTAGAACTAGATTCGTTTGTGCGTCACGATGGACCATGCTTTGTGTTCGATGTGCGTTCGCGGAGGGTCGCGCTAAATGTGAAAAAGTGAAAAAATTGGGCTCAACCGGGAATTGAACCCGGGTCACGTACATCTTCACCATCTCAGTGGTGGGGAATACCCGAAGCACGTATCATGCTACTAGACCATTGAGCCGTCGAAACGCAAAGCCCACTGATACTATATCAACACCTAGCTTTTTCCCAAACTCCGATCCCGGGTATAACAACAACTGCCCATAAATCACAACTTGAAATCACATTTCCTACGGCTCTAGATAATACATTTGACCACTTCTTACAGCCCTTGCCACAGCCTTTGGCCACCTATTCTGACATCACAGTCCCCGACTGAATTCATCCAGATGATACCAATCACCAGATATTACAAATTTATACCATAGCCAGAACACCAAAACTAGACATTGCCCCCAAAGCAAGACCAAGAATAAGAAATGAACTACCCAGCGTCGCAGCGATGTCTACATCTTCATGGCGCCCCTTCAGCCTTGGGTTGTGCTCGAGAGACGAAACAGCAAGTAAGGAAACAGAAGTGACGAAGCCGTTTGTGTATCCTATTGTCAACATTATAACCATGAAAAGGATATCGGAATATATGATTGGAAGGATTGGGATCGTCGCAGGTCGATCGACATTGCAAAGAAGGATCAGGGGGACGAACAGCGTCCGGAGGAGGGACATCGCTAGAATCTTATTCCCGGACCAGACAAGTAGGCGAGGAAACGAACAACTATATCGTCCCAAAAAATCACCGAGGTTGAAAGCCAAGAAGTGGAGTGCACCGAATAGCAAGGGATGGAGGGCTGGATTCACGGGTTGCACGCGAGCAGTGATCACAGGAAAGATTGCCTGGTTAAAACCTATTAGTTTGTGAGAACCACCACCTAAAGCGTTGGACGCTCACCAGAGTAACCGTGAACACATACGCGATGGAGAACATGAAAATGAAGTTCTTTCTAAGAACGTGATAAACATGCGACGTGGATATTATCGGGAGATTTATGTGATTATCCCCAAGTAGTCCAGTGCGCTCATCTATGTCTCCAACTATGCGGTGCTGTTCCAGTGCGCGGATGGCTGACTTGTAGAATGGCTGCCTTGTCAGTAACGTGTATGCAACTAGTGTGACGCAGAGAAAAAGAGTGGAAACGCTAAAAAAGATCCGCGCAGCTATTTCTTCCGCCCGACCATCTCTGCCATCTGCTATTGCGTCTATTGAGAGGGACTTTGGAGCTAAACCCCCAAGAGCAATTATAGAACTACCGACTTGTACGGCACTGACCACAACCCCGATGGCGCCTTGTCCCGACAACATGATTTGCAAGAATGAAGGACCGAGTAATGCCGCCCCGGCAAAGACGGCTGTGCAGAGGTATCCATTCGTTGCTGCCAAAGTAGCAGCACTGAAGAGAGCGAACGCAAGAAAAGCCAATGGCGTTCCTTGAATGAAGGTACTGAACCATAAGGATGTGACGAGGAGGATTGTCGCGATCATGGACATGAATATGCGGCGAGATGGTGACGACTGCAATCTCATAAGGTGAGTACTCTGAGACTTTCATTATTTAGTGACATCTACGAACCTGTTTTGAAGTGAATGTGCAATAAAACTGGAAGACTACGTTCGTTAATGTATAGACGCTTGACAGGTACGAACGGAAGATCGTGCAAAAGGAGGAACCATCAATTCGGGACAAGAAAAACGAGGTCTCGATGATCAAGGCTTAATAGACATTAGAATCGAGATAGATAATCTGGAGAGAAATGTCACCGTTCCAAGGTAGTAAAATGGCACAGCCCAGAAGGAAATACGTCCATTTAGTCTGAACTTCGGAGGAAACACGCTCACGAGTTGTCGCATAGAGATTGTCTCTATCACCTTCGTGGGTGTCAGAGTGTGAGGCTTGGCCGGGTAAGTGCGCGGCGCGATACTTGGTGGGATAGTCTTTCATACTGTTAGTTCAAGGGCATAAAGACTCATGCCCGAGGGATCGTTGACTAGCAACCCCGCTAAAGAGTGGTGTGGGTCCTATATAACTTCGGCTGCCATTCGGTAGAACCCACACAAATCGGTTCAAGCACTGGCAGTATTAGCTGCAAACGTTAGGTAAGTATAATTAGGTAGGTATGAGCGCCAAACCAACACGTGACCTTGTGCACGATCTGGATGTTCAGGAAAGTCGAAGTCACTGTTCTCAGTCGTTTTCAAATAGAGTCGTGTTCATCCTAATTTTCGAGTGTTTACAGACATAAAGTGTCCCTCGGGTAGTCGTAATCGCCTCAGACTGTTATTTCCAAGAGCTC
>JBBPTE010000201.1:0-28852 GCA_038093935.1 Tylopilus cf. pallidocervicolor | reverse complement strand
TCTATACTGAGTCTGCAGTTGATTTCTTTCATGACTTCTGATGCGAATTGTGGGCCATGATCAGAAGTGATTGATCTAGGGAGGCCATGGTGTTTCCATACATGGTCCATAAATAACTTGGCAGTTTTTATGGTGGAGATCACCTTGGTGCAAGGGATTAGTTCTACTTCTTTGCTAAATCGGTCAACCACCATCAAGATGGAGTTGTAACCCTGGGAAAGGGGAAGGTTGGTGATGAAGTCAGCGATAATGTGTTCCCAGGATCCATCAGGGACCGGAAGTGGTTGAAGGAGCCCACTAGGGGCCTAATTCATATCCTTGTGCCTCTGGCAGGCATTGCATCTAGTGATGTACTCCTTGACCATTGAGGTCATGCCTAGCCACCAATAGCTGCATTGCAGCAACTCTAAAGTCTTGTTGTGGCCCAGGTGTCCTGTAACCAGGGAGTCATGGCATTTTTGGATGACTTGCATCCGTAATAAGTTAGAATTTGGTACATATAGATGACCGTCGGGGTCAGAGAGACAGCCATCATGTTCTTCTTTTATGTTACATCATTTTGCAAGTTCTTGTATATCCCTTTCAGATATTTTGCACGTTTCTAAGAATATTTTATGTTGTAATTGTGTCCCTTCATTGGTGATTGAGATTGTGGTTGATCTAACCATCTCCGGGGAGATAATGCAGACCTGCTGAACTACTATTTGTTCGGAGGGGATAACGGTCACCCCTTTATTGTCATCTTCTATTCCTATTGCATGATCCTCTTGTCTAGAGAGGGTGTTGGCTTTTGCCATGGAGGCCTGGTTTGTGCACTCATGTGGCATGGAATTTAGATAAATATTGTGCCCAGCACTCTTGTTGTCTGTTGAGGTCTTGCCTCATCATGAACCATTGGAGGTTTGCGTGATCATTCCAGATCTCGAAGGGGTGTTTAGCTCCTTCCAGGTAGTGGCGCCATTGTTCTAGCGCTTGGATTACCCCTAGCATCTCTTTGTCGGCTATGGGGTAGTTTCGTTTCTAGTCTGTCATTGAGTGGCTGGAATAGGCAACTGGGTGCCATTTTTCTTCTTTTAGTATTGAGAGCACAGCTCCCATCGCATAGTCTGAGGAGTCACTTTCTAGACGGAATTGACAATCTATGTCAGGGTATGCCAAAACTGGCATGGTGGTGAAGTGGTTTTTGAGCATATCAAATACTTCTTGTTGGGCTGTTCCCCAGAGGAATGGAGTGTCCTTCTTTGTCAGGTCATTTAGTGGTCTAGCCACCTTCGAGTAGTCTTTGATGAACCTTCGATAGAAGTTTGCTAAGCCCATAAAGGAACGGACTCCATGGAGGTTCTTAGGGGCGGGCCATTCTATTATTGCTTTCACTTTTGTATCGTCCATTTTTATCCCGTCTTTTCCTACTATCATGCCTAGGAAGTCTACTTCCGTGGTGCGAAAAGTGCACTTCTCTGATTTAACAAATAAAGCATTTTCTTCAAGCCTGCAAAGAACTTCAAGCACTATTTGGTTGTGCTTGGCTTGGTCGTCAGTTTTGGTGAAGATCATTAGATCATCAATATAGACGATCATGACATCATCCATGTCAGCGAAGATCTTGTTCATCATCGCTTGGAAGGTAGCTGGGGAATTGCATAACCTGAAGTACATTACTAGGGGTTCGAATGCGCCTTTAAAACAGACAAAAGCAGCCTTCCACTCATCTCCTTCCTTGATCTGGACGTTGTTATATCCCCACCATAGATCCATTTTGGTGAATAATTTAGCCCCATTTAGCTTGTCTACTAGTTGCAAAATGAGGGGGAGTGGATAATTATTTTTGACGGTGTGTTCATTTAGATATTGGTAGTCCTGCACCATGCATTTCTTGCCATCTTTCTTTGGAACAAAGAACACTGGTGAGGTCTGAGGCAACTTAGAGGGCTGTATGTACCCTTTTGCTAATTGGTCATCGAGGAATGCCTTGACCTCTTCTTGTTCTGTGACTGATAAGGGAATGAGCCTTCCCTTTTTTGGTGTGAAAGATTCCTTTAGTTCTATTGCATGGTCCCATGGTTTTCTCACAGGCATTCTTTCCGATTCCTTCTTTGAAAACCATCTGTAGCATTTTTTGTACTCCTTGGAAACCAGTTCCTCAAGGGTCTTTTCTTTGGGTTTTTCTGACTGTGCTTCTAGCGCTCTAATTGTGGCGTGGACTTGGTACTGCAGGTCTTCCTCCTCTTTCTCCAGAATTCAGAGGAATACTAGCTTATCCTATAAGCGGTGGCAGTGGCATGGACACCTTGTCATTTTCACAGATCCTTTTGTCCAATCTATTTCGGGATTGTGTTGTTTCAGCCATTTATATCCTAAGATGAAGGCATTTTTCCCTAGATCAGTTATTTCTGCTGTGACCTTCTCACAGTGTCCTTGATATTCCATGACCAGTTCCACTGCATGGGTAATACTGCCTGTGGAGTTCTTTGTTCCATCCATGTTGTACATGGGTATGTTGTGTCGGAGTTTAAATAGGGGAAGGTTAGTGCGTTGCGCCCATGTTTGGTCTATAAAGATGGCGTTGGCACCACTGTTGAGTAGTGCCTCGGTCTTAATATATTTTCCTTCAGACCGCTGGTTGAAGGGTGCGATGCAGATTTGGAGGAGGATCTCTTGATCCTGATGGAGCATGCAAACGAAGATGTCGTTGGGAGGGAGATCTTTGTTTGTCACATGTGGGGTGATAGAAGGGGAATTAAGCACTGGTTTATCATCCTGGCTGGGCTTCTCAGAAGGCCCCCCTGACGGCTGAGTTGAATCAGATAAGTTAGAGGCACGTATTGTGGGAGAAAATTGTTCAGAGGCATCACTATTGGAAGTGTCTGGCTCTGTACATTCGTCAATGGTAAGGAGAGAAAAACAATTAGGGAAAACAGATATTTTTTGTGTATTTTGTATGTATTTGGAAGAAAAGGATGAAGGAGGGAAAGAAAGAGTCTGTTTATATACACCAGTGTCTGTTCCTGTCCTGATCAGGTTTAGGGACTCCCTTTTCCTGACTTGGCTGCCAGAGCCTCGTAATCATGGAACCAAGCCCGTGCATTTTCAAAATCAAGGCCCTGGATTGATGCCATGAAGTCGTGTTGTTTGCCCTTGTCCTCTCTAGGAGGTGGGGCAGCATTGGAGTTGGCGTGGCTTCTTGGAGTAGTGCACATGTTCTCTCCTTGGGTGAGTTTTTCGTCTTCCCAGGACGTTGCTCCTTCGTCAGTGGAGTGGACTTGGCGAGACAGTGCTAGTTTGCATCCTTTATGATGTCTTTTGTCAGCCCTGATTGTGAACTGACATTCAGGACAACATGGATATTTTGGTTCTTTGCAATCGTGGGAAAAATGCCCTGTTTTCCCACAATTGTAGCAGAGTGGACCACTCCATGCAGCGTTTATATCCATTGCGTTGGGGTCTCACCCCTTGCTTTGGAACCTTGTAGTCACAAAGGTGGTTCCTTTCGTAATAAGTCATAATAAATCTGCCCTTTCTTCTTACTCTCGGAGATGGGCGATGAAGATGTTTAATGATGCCAGATACCCGGTAGTCATCATGTAGTGAGTTGTTATTTTTGGATCCGTGGCTTTGAAGAGGAGGTCGATGCATTGTTTTTCAGACAGCTGTGCAGTCAGCTGGTGCATCTGAAACTTGGTGAGGAATGAGGCCATGTCTGAGTTTCCTTGCTTCAGGGAGAGAAGTTGTTGTTTGTGCCATTCTTTGTCGTTGGCTGGACAGAAGTGGAGGGCTAGATCTCTTTCTAGGTCTTCCCACATCAGCCATTCTTGTGTGGCTACTGCTTCCATGATGGATTGGGCCAAGATCCCTGCTTGTCCTCCCTTGAGCCAGCTGATCACAGCCCGGACTCCTGCTTCTCCTATCAAGGCTACGGGGTTCTCCTGTTTCCACATTGTAACCTTGGTCCACTATTCATCGAATTTTCATCCCCTCATTCCATCATATTCTCCAGGGTTGGGGACTACCTTGGAGAATTTCAGCACGGTGGCCCCTGATACTGCTGGTACTGGGCCCCCTTGAGCTTGTGCTTGGAACATGGCCAGTGCGTTCTGTTGTGCAGTAAGCAGCTGTTGTTGCTGCGTGAGTAGGTTGGTGGCAGCATTAAGCTGCCCTTGCATGTTGTTGAAGGCTTGAAGCTGGGCTTCCAGCCATCCTTGTAAGTTAGCTGCAAAATTGCCTTGTTCTTGTGTTCCATCCTGGATGAATCCAGTGATGGCATCTTGGAGTTGCTGGGAAAGAGCATTCTGGGCCATTTTTCAAAAGAAAAGGTTATATTAAATTTCTAAAAAAATGACTTGTAGTCCACCTGCGGTTGGTCCCTGAGCCTTTTTATACTATTTGGGACATGGTATCCCAGTACTCCTCCAAAGCTGATGTGATAGGCTTTTCTTTTGTAAATGCAGCGCTGTCTTTTCCTAGGCCCAGGTGGGGGAGGCAAAAGACTGGATGATAAGGGGGTGAGCAGTGAAAGCGGCTCCTCTGGAGAAGGTGATCTGCTCCTCTTGGCGATGTGGTCTGGAAAGGTGCCACGGTGTTCTTCAGATGAATAGTGGAGGAGGGGTGGCCTCACTTCTCACTTCGGGAATGGATTGTGGCTCTCTAAGATTTCTTCTTCCTCTAACTCGTCGAAGAGTTCAGGGAAGTTGGTTCTTGTAAGTGGTGGTGGGGCAGGAAGGAAGGGTGGTGGAGACCCTTCTGGAGTAAAGTCGTTTGAGTCTGGTGTCGGTTCTCTCTCGGTGAGTCGGTGTGCTAGCTCTCTCTCTAAGCTGTCGTGGATATCCGATAACGTTCGTACTGATGGACGTTCATTCTCTTGAACCCCTCCTAAAAACTCTGATGATGCTCTCAATGGCTCTCCACATCCTGTACCTGATGCCTCTCCTACTACCGGGGTTTCTTCTACAACGTTAATCGGTTGGGCAATGAGGATGGCGATATGGAGGGCATACTCCTCAAAGTCTGCGGGTGTAGAGAAAAGAGTCCTGTGGAAGCTGATCAGCACTTGTGTCCACTTAGCTGTCAGCAACTATGCTTGATCCATTATGTTTGTGTGTGAAACAACGCACTCGTGGGAATGCAAAGGCGAGGGAAGTAAAAGTTAGTCTAGTTCTAATGAAACAACCTAAAACCTTTGAGGGGTGTTGAAGACTTTGGTCACCTGTAGGACTTGGACTAGGATGTGGAGTATAGTGGTGGTGCTGCTAGATACTGGGTTCTAGGGAATACACCAAGAGAACTAGGCTGAGGACTCAGCCTTGCTAGTCTCTGGTTTATATATTGATGGTATGTGGCTATGCTACTACCAGAGCAGCATGTCTAAGGTGAGTCCATATGTCTAGACTAGTCAATAGCATATTGAGCTCAGGACATGTCAGCACCTGAGTAAGTGTGTGAGTTATGCTGATAGAGCCATGACTGTGGAGTGACTAAGTGGTGCACTGCCAACCCAATGAGGTAGCACGGTGATTAAATAGAAGAAGTGGAAATGAATAAGAAGCACACAGCCTGGCTGTGGGCAAATGGAAGAGAAGCCATCAAGGCTGTGAGGGTGGAAATTAAAGGTAACTGAGATCTCTGTATCCTAGATCAGAGATCCAGATCAGGTGAGAGTCTTGGTGTCAGATGGAACCTAGTGATCCTGAGTCCTGGTGGGGTGAGACTGTGGGTCCTACCGTGCACTCTTGTGCCGGGTCTGCGAAGTGAAGATAAGATGCATCTGTGTTCGTGATAAGATAAAGAGAAGGGAAAAATAACACTAAGTCCATGTTGCATTGTAGTCTGTTTGCAACAGATCCTGTCTCATCATAAAGAACTGGAGGTTGGCATGGTCGTTCCAGATCTCAAAGGGGTGTCTAGCACCTTTCAGGTAGTGTCACCATTGTTCTAGTGCTTGGATGACACCTAGCATCTCCTTGTTGGCAATGGAGTAATTTTATTCCTGGTCTGTCATCAAGTGGCTGGAATAGGCAACTGGATGCCATTTGTCTTCCTTCAGTATAGATAGTACTGCTCCCATGGCATAGTCAGAGCTATCAGATTCAAGACAGAATTGACAGTCAATGTCAGGGTAGGTGTTAACATTAAGCCAAGTTGCAAGCTTTCTTATTGATCTTCCTAGAGTTCTTTGGGATATCATGTGTTTTGCTTAACAAGAGACTTCCTTGGTGTCTTTTACTAGCTCACTTGTACTTGGTATGATTACGTAAAACTAGCTATGGTACTTGGAAGTAGACAATGGTTTATATACAATGGTAAAGTGTGCACAGACCAAGACATGAGGCTTTCACATGTCAAGGCTGTGAACTGCTGCAGAATGAAATACAAACAGAAATGAAGTGGTAAGGTTTGCCTTGAGGATAGAAGGTTGCAAAGTGAATCCTCAAGGCATGCTATGTCAACAGAAATGAAAATGGACTGGCCTCCTAGTAACCAGAAGATTGAGTACAATCTCCCAACATAAGGGGAACGATCAGGGATTCTAAATAAGCAAGGAGGTTTTCCCCCATAAGGTGTCCGATAGCAGCAATACCAAAGGCCAAAGAATCCAGACTCCTCAAGAGCTGGTATTCTGGGAATGAAGGGATTAAAGTATCATACTTGAACCAAAAAGCATACCATTCTATAACAGTAGGTGAGAACTGGTACAGTGGTGAAGTGGAGTTTGAGTGTATCAAATGCTTCCTGTTGAGCTTCTCTCCATATGAAAGGGGTTTCCTTCTTCATGAGATCATTAAGTGATCTAGCCACTTTCAAGTAATCTTTGATGAATCTCTGATAGAAGTTTGCTAAGCCCATGAAACTTCTTACTCCATGAACTGTTAACGTTATCCCTTGTTATACAAGGATCCTAGTTATTGTCCTCTGTTTAAGGACCTTCTGATGACTAGCGTTTCTTATATATCTTGATGGATCTTATACATATCCCTAGTAAGTTAGCCTCATACTTCCTCCGTTGGGTTGCTACCTTCTTGACACCTTTACTCAGTTTAAGAGGAGGTAATGTCAGACTGTGGCTTCACTAGAACTCTTGTACAACGCAGGATGATTGCGTAGATCTAGCTAAGGTACATGGGTGATACAGTGGTGTTTATATAGGGTAGCTGGGAGTGCACAGACCAAGTGATGTCTGTGTGTTACTAAAGTATGGGTCCATGGTAAGATAAACGCGTAGGGGGTGTGGTTCTGGTAAGGCTATGGAAAGGCTATTGTGATATGATGAGGATAGGATGTTGTGGGTGTGATACCACTCCCTTAGTTGTGATCGGAGGAAAGGTCGTGGTGTGACAGATATTAATAGAGAATGCTGTGGTACAGCCATGGTGACTAGGAATGCTGTGGGACAGCCATGGTGACTGGGAATGCTGTGGGACAGCCATGGTGACTGGGAATGCTGTGGGACAGCCATGGTGACTAGGAATGCTGTGGGACTGGTTTCCTTTGAGGCATGGTTGATGGGATTCTTATGCAAGGGGAGGGTTCGGAGGGACGCTGCTTCTTCAAGGGTTGGTGTCGTACTGGGTGGTGACAGTCACCTGTCTTGAATTACTAGTTTGGATAGAGAGGGGTCGCGTTCCTGGGTGAATGAGTAGTCCTCCATCGAGAGGAAGGTCGTTGGGTGTCCTAGTATCTGAGAGTTGTAGATGGTGTAATAGACCATGGAGTAACGTCTTGTAACATGAACATTCTTTGGGGCCAGCCATTCTAGGATCACTTGGACTTTGGCTGGGTCCATCTTAATTCCGTCCATAGAGATAATCATTTCAAGGAAGTCAACTTCCTTGGCCCAGAATGTACATTTCTCTGGTTTGACAAATAGGTCATTCTCCCACAACCTGTGCAGGACTTCAAGGACAATCTGATTGTGTTTGGCTTGATTGTTTGTCTTGGTAAATATCATTAAGTCATCTATGTAGACCACCACAATGTTGTCCATATCGGTGAAGATTTCATTCATCATCACTTGGAAGGTGGTGGGGGAATTGCATAATCCAAATTACATGACTAAGGGTTTGAATGCACCCTTGAAACAGATGAAAGCAGCTTTCCATTCATTGCCTTCCTTGATTTAGACATTGTTGTAACCCCATTGGAGGTCCATTTTTGTAAATAGTTTTGCTTCCTGGAGCTTGTCGACAAGCTGGGAGATAAGTGGAAGGAGATAGTTATTTTTAACTGTGTGTTCATTTAGGTATTGGTAATCTTGTACCATGTGCTTCTTTCTGTCCTTTTTCAGAATGAAGAATACCAGAGAGGTCTGTAGGGATTTAGAGGGGTGGATATAGCCCTTAGCCAGCTGGTCATCTAAAAAAGCCTTGACCTCTTCTTGTTCTGTCACTGAGAGGGGAATCAATCTACCCTTTTTTGGCTTAAAGGTATCTTTGAGATTGATTGCATGATCCCACAGTTTTCTAAGCAGCATGTATTCAGATTCCTTTTTTGAGAACACATTGGTGTATTCTAAATATTCTTTTGGTACCAAGTCTTCTACCCTTGGTTTCAGAGCTTGGTCCTATGGAGTGTTCTGTGCTCATTTCTTTTTCTCTAATTGCACTTCTAGTGCTCTGATGGTGGTGTGCACCTTGTATTGGAGTGCTTCCTTCTCCTTTTCCATGAGTTGTAGGGCCAGTGGCTTGCTTTGCAGCTAGTAACAATGGCAGGGACATTATGTCATGTGGACCATGCCCCAGGTCCAGTTGATTTCAGGATTGTGATGTTTTAGCCATTTATAACCTAGGATAAAGGTGTTCTTTCCTAGATTGGTGACTTCCACCAGAACCTTTTTGCAGTGTCCCTGGAACTCTACTACTAGCTCTGTGGTGTGGGAAATAGATCCAGTGGAGTTTTTGATTCCATCTATATTGTATATGGGGATCTCATATTGGAGTTTGGTTAGAGGAAGCTTGGTATCTTGCACCCATTTTCTGTTGATAAATATGGCATTGGCTCTGCTATCAAGCAGTGCCTTTGTAGGGGTATAGTTATCTTTGCATCAGTTAGCAAAAGGGGCAATGCAGATATTAAGAAGGATCTTACAATCCTGGTGAAGGTTCCAAATGAAGATGTCTTTGGGAAACTCCTCTTCCGGAAGTCTGTGTGGAGTTGTAGGAATAGGGAAATTAAGCACTGGTGTAACATCCCAGCTGAGCCTCTGAGAGGACTCTCCTATTAGCAAAAGAGAATCTAATAAGTTAGTGTGAGAAAGTTCGGAGATGTCTGAGGCATCTGTTTCCATACATTCATCAATCGTAAGTAAAGAAAAATGATTAGGGAAAGAAAATTTTTGTATCTTTTGTATGTATTTCAAGGAAAAAGATCACAAACAAAGTGAAAAATTATTCAAGCCCTTACCACTCCTGATGTGGCTTAGGCTTGGCCTTTTCCCAACTCTGCAGCCAAGTTTTCATAGTTCTGGAACCAGGCCTGGGCAGCCTTGAAATCTAAACCTTGTATATTGGCTGAAACAACCTAAAACCTTGACGGGTCGAAGACTTCGGTCGCCTGCTGGAACTTGGACTAGGTGAGAGTATAGTGGTGGTGCTGCTGAACACTAGGTTTCAGGGAATACACCAAGAGAACTAGACTGAGGACTCAGCCTCGCTAGTCTCTGGTTTATATATTGACTGGTTGTGGCTATGCTACTACCAGAGCAGCGTGTCTAAGGTGAGTCCGTATGTCTAGACTAGCCAATGGCATATCGAGCTCAGGACGTGTCAGTGCCTGAGTAAGCATGTGAGTCATGCTGACAGAGCCATGACTGCGGAGTGACTAAAGTGCGCACTGCCAACCCAACGAGGTAGCGCGGTAATTAAATAAGAAGGAACGGAGATTAAATAGAAGCACACAGCCTGGCTGTGGCAGAATGGAAGTGAAGCCATCAAGGCTGTGAAGCGGGAATTAAAAGGTGGCTGAGATCTCCGTATCCTGGATCTAAGATCTGAATTGGGCGAGAGTCTCTGTGCCAGACAGAACCTAGTGATCCTGAGTCTCGATGGGTCGAGACTGCGAGTCCTACCGTGCACTCTTGTGCCGGGTCTGCAAAGTGAAGATAAGATGCGTCCGTGTTCGTGATAAGATAAAAAAAGAAAGAAATAATGCTAAGTCCGTGTTGCGTTGTAGTCCGTTTGCAACATTGGCCATGTAATTATGGCCCTTTCCTTTTGCCTCTTTCAGCAAAGGTGCAGCATTTGAATTGATCTGGCTCCTTGGTGCAGAGCAGACATATTTGTTTGTGGTGCTTTTATCCTCATTCCAGGAGGTGGTGCTGTCATTGGTGGTGCAGGCTTGGCATGTCCTTTTCTTTGAACAGCTCTTTTTGTATGATCAGTCTTTGACCAATTTGTATCCACACTCTGGACATTTTTGGAGGTCTGGGTGTTAACATTATCCCTTGTTACACAAGGGTTCTGGTCATCACCTCCTATTCGAGGCTTTTCAGATGTCTTGACAGCTTTCTTAGATCTTCTATGAGACTTGTTATCCTTGATGCTGTTAGCCTTAGTCCCTTCCCTTCGGTCACTACCTTCCTAGCTACCTTTACTCAATTAAGAGGAGACAAGCTTTTGGACTGTGACTTCACTAGAACTCTTGTACAACGCAGGATGATTGCGTAGATCTAGCTAAGGTACATCGTTATACAAGTATGCTTTATATAGTGTTTGTAGTGGTGCACGGACCAAGGATTACCCGTGCTATATCAGTAAGGATCTGTGGTGCGGCATGCATGCCTAAGTAATGTCCGTCTGATGAAAGGGAGCGTGTTCTTGATAAGGTAAACGTGCCTTTGATAAGGCTATGGAAAGGTGGGCAACATGCCCCGTCATGAGAGTGGTTGTCATGTGAAGTGCGGGCATCGTGCCCCGTCGTAGGAATGGTCCTTATGCGGATGCGGGCATCGTGCCCCGTCGTAGGAATGGTCATTATGCGGATGCGGGCATCGTGCCCCGTCGTGAGAACAGTTGTCATATAGAATGTGGGTATCGTGCCCCGTCGTGAGAACGGTTGTCATATGGAATGTGGGCATCGTGTTCTGTCGTGAGAATGATCGTTTAATGGGATGTGGGCATCATACCCCGTCGTGGGAGTGTGGTCATCCTCCTCCTATGCTGAGGGTGATCCTGGCAGTTAATGTGGTTCATTATGAGAGTGAATGTGGCGCTGTCGTGGTGACTTGGAATGCTGTGATACAGCTGTGGTGCTTAGGAATGCTGTGGTACAGTCCTGATGACTGGGATGCTGTGGTACTGCCTTGGTGATAAGGAATGCTGTGGCACTGCCTCGATGACTAGGAGTGCTGGCGTATCGGTGGTGGAACTCCTCCTTCTTAGTGAGGTTCCTCAGAATGTTGGTGATGATGCTCCTCCTCTTCTACGAGGTTTCTGAAGATGCTAGTGATGATGCTCTCCCTCTTCTGCGAGGTTCTTGAAGATACTCCTCTTCTTCTGCAAGGTTGAGGTTCCTTTGAGTGATATCTCCCTTCTCTTCTGCGAGGTTCCAATGGATGATATTCCTCCTCTTCTGCGAGGTTTCTAAGGTGGTGTCTCTCTTCTTCTGTGAGGTTCTGAAGGTGGTGTTCCTCCTCTTCTGCAAGGTTGCTATTGGCAATGGTCCTCCTCTTCTGCGAAGGTCTTAGGAGTGGTGATCCTCTTCTTGTGTGAAGTTCCTAGGAGACGCGTTCCATCCTCTTCTGCAAGGTTCTTTATCAATGATGTTCCTCCTCTTCTGTGAGGTTGTCTGGAAGTTGTGGTGTGGTGTTGTGCATGGGTCGTCTTGGTTAAGGATTGGTCGTGTAGATTCCTTCATAGAGTTGGTTTGGTGAAAATGAGTGGTAGTACTCCTTGTCCTTAGTGGGAGTAGGTCGGTGTCCTAATGTCTGGGGTTTTCTGGATAGTGCGATAGATCATGGAGTATCGTTTTGTAACACTGGGTGTTTGCAATCTATGATAAAGTGTCCCTTACCTCTGCACCCATAGCATCCATGGAAGGCAGTTCCTGCCATGTCAATGTCCATGGCATTGGGATCATGGGCCTTGGTCCTTAGTTTGGCACCTCACGTAGTGCCTCATGCCAGTAATTTTATTAAATTCTCCCACTCACCCTGCTGGTGGAGATAGGCAGAGAAGGTGTCCATACTTTGGGGGTACCCTTCTTGTTATACATATCTTCTTATGATTTCTTGATCTGTGTGGTGATACAACAAATCGATGAGGTGTGCTTCATCCAGTTCCACAATGTACTAGTGGGATTCGAATTTGGACAGAAATATTGCCATATCCTGTTTTCCTTGAACTAGATGGAGCAGCTGCTGCTTGTGCCACTCCTTATTATTGAGGGGGCAGAAGTGCTACAGCATGACCTTCAAGAATTCTGCCCAAGAAGGCCATTTCCTGGTCTGAGCACCCTGGTAGATGGTGTTAGTGACTCTTGCAGTGTCACCCTTTTTCATTTGTGAGAGTACAGCCCTAATGGCTGACTGGTCTGCTAGGGCAATGGGATTTTCCTCTTTCCACATGAGTACTTTTTCCCACCATTTATTGAATACATGACCCCTTGTGCCATTAAAGTCGCCAGGGTCTGCAATTATCTTGGAGAGCTTTGGTTCTCCATGAGAAGCTGCTCCCTGAGCTCCTGTGGAAATTGCCACAATTTGGTCTTCCACTTGGATGAGATTGTTTCATAAGAGTTGAATCACCGCTTGTTGGCAATCAATTATTTCTAACATCCTTTCTCACTGATGTCTTGCTGCAAGGTGATTTTCTTCAGATGCTTTGAGATAAAGTCATAATTGTGCTGCTAGTTCAGCAATGTCCACATCAGTGTGTAGTATGAGGGTAGTGAGGCTCATTGCTAGTACTGGTCAAAGCATAGTTTATGACATGGAAGAAGGGTTTGCTGGCTGAGGTCCAGACATTTTTGAGGAAAGAGGAAAGTTACTTGTATTTTAGAGCTGGTCTCAGTAGTCTATCCTTTTTACCAGCCTTAGCCACTTATCATTTCTATATTCTACTAGGTATGTGCACCTAATAGTCTTGAAGTATTGTTTCCTCTGCCGTTTGATGGAACAAGGCAGTGGAGTTGGAGTGAGTGATGAGAGGAGTGAGAGGGGTAATCCTTCTTCATCTGGCAAAGGTGATTTCCTTTTCAGTCCTAAGTTGCCTTCTAAGGAAAGTGGTATGATGATGGGCAAGTTCTCTTACTTGATAGATTTCTTTGAGATTGTTTCATCTCTCAGAGTGTTGTAAAATAGGTGGTCAGGTGGTGAAAGTAGGGGCCTGTGGATGAGGTGGTGGAGTGGCAGGGGAGATGGGTCAGATGTGAAATCATTGGGGTCTTTCTCATAATCTGCAAGGTTTGAGGAGGAGCCCAGTTCCTCTGCCAATAAGGCAAGGAGTGAGTCTGTGCAGGTAAGAAACCATGGGTAGATTGGTGAGTCTATGTCTAAATCTCCCAAGAAGTCATCAAACTGATTCCACAACTCTGGTCCTGATCATCCAACTTCTCCAATGACCGCTGACTGCTCCTCTTCAACTACATTAACTGGGGTGGCAAGAAAACAGGCAATGTGCTGTGCATACTGCTCAATGTCCTCTGCCATCAAAGGGAGAGACCTGTGGAACTGGATCAGCACTTATTATGTGTACTACCATTAGTCACTGTGCTTGATGCATAGTATTGTCCGTAAATTACAATGTACTCTTGTCTTTGAATATGAGGGCAAGGTGAAGTAAAATGAGTCTAGTCTAGTAAAACAACTGAAAGTGATGCAAAGAGTAGTGGTGCTTCAGGTTGCACAAGACAAGAGGAGGAATTGAAAGTTGCTTGAAGGGAAAACTCCAAAAGACTAGACTGAGGACTGTAGCCTCAGTGTCTCCTGGTATATATAGACAAACAACTACTGTTTGTACATGTATATGTATGGGTATCAACCAATCGACAGAGTCTGATAGTATGTCTATGCTAACCAGTAGTGTATCAAGCTCAGCACAGCCAAGATAAGAATGAGTCATCCCACAGCAGTGGGAATCAAAAAGAAGAGAAGCTGTCAAGGCTGTGAAGCAGAAATAAAAGAATGGAAGTGAGGATATAGCCCTGAGTGGAAATGAAAGTGTAATGCCTCATTGTAGATGTGGCAGTGGGAAATAAACACTATCTAGGTGTAAGGTGGAGATGAAAGAGAAGTGTTGGAGATCTCCATATCCTAGATTAGTTAAGATTCAGATTGGGTGAGCATCTCAGTGACAGATAGAACTTAGTGATCCCAAGTCCTGGTGGAACAAGACTGTGAGTCCTACTGTGCACTCTTGTGCTGGGTCTGTGAAAGATAAAAGATAAGATGGAATCCATTATTGTGATAAGATAAAGAAAAGAGAGAAAAAGTACTAAGTCTGTCCTATGTTGTGCAGCAGTTGCAATAGGCCAGGGTCACAGCATCTTCTGACCTCATTCAGCCAAGCACTGCTTGTACTGCAGCATCTCCTCCCAATGCAGCAGCATTTTCTGCTTTCCACATTTGGATTTTTATCCACCAGTTGTTGAACTTTTTGCCCCTGAATCCATCATAATCTCTGGGGTCTGGGATTACTTTTGAAAATTTTGGTGCACCTCTGAGTGGTGCAGCAGTGGCAGGAGCAGGGCCCAATCCAGCTTGGAGTTGGGTGATAGTATTTTGTGCTTGTAAAGCAGTGTTTTGTAATTCTTGAATTTGAGTCCTTTGTCATTGAACTCTGTCTGTTGCATTGTTACTTTGGTTTATGAGGGTGTTTAGCATGGCATTTTGTTGGGCCATATAGCCCCTCATTTCTTATGTGAACATTTGAAGATATACTCCTCAGTTGTCTTGTTCTATTTGCATAGGGACATTAAAAAGTACGTCAGGGATTTGGAATGTGGCCATTTTGTAAGGTTAAAGATGAAAGTATATATTTAGAAAAATGATTTGTAATCCACCTGTTTAATGTCCCTAAGCCTCTTTGTTTCCACTGGTATATGGTGTGACAACCCTCAAGGCTGTATGTCAGAGTATAGCCATAGACATGACTGCTGTGAAATGCTGATAGGTCACCATAGATGTAAATGTGACTGTGTTGTGAAGACAGAGAGAACATGGCCATAAGGCTGGGCAAGGAATAAAGAAGGGAAGGAGCACAGTGAGCCCAGCGAGAGCCATATGTGAAGTAATGACTGAGTGCCAAGCCGGAGGTCATCCAGAGGTGAGGCCACTCTTGTAGAGGTGTCAAACTTGAGGAAAAATCCCCAAGAGACTAAGCTGGAAAGCATCCAGCAAAGGCTCTTAGGCTTATATAGATGTATATGTACAAGTTATGTAATTGTATGTAGTAAGCTACTATTACTGTATGATAAGGCCTAGCATATAGTGTAAGTGCCACTTATCATAGAAGCACCAAGGGCATAAAGGAATGGCAGCCCCTTACCCTGAGATCACTGTGTGGCACATCACTATGTAAGTACTTCCCTGTGGGAAGGCATAAAGAAGGAAGTGGCCACAGGCATCAGTGGTGTAAGAAGGTGAAGGATGTGAGCCTGTGACAGGAGTGAAAGAAGAAAGAAAGATGTAACAATCATTGTAAGTAGACCGGTTTGCATACTGGTATGAACTAGTCTGTTGTGCAGATAACAGTTGCATGCTTGCAACATGTGGTATCCTGGTACCAGGCCGAATTCTATGTAATAGGCAGTCCTGAAGTACTCTCATCTCTGCCTTTTACATGGAGGGGGAGGAATCTCTGGAAGAGGAGTAAGCAGTGACAAAGGACTCAGAGTCCTCTCTTATTTGGGGGTGGGGTTGGGAAAAGTGGCATGGTATTCTATGGATGAATAATGAAAAGCTATAGGTGTGCTCTCCTGCTTGATAGAGACCATGGAGCTGTGGATATGCTCCTTGTCTTCGAATAACTCTGGGTTCATGCAGCATAGGCCCTCTAATGTAGGGGAGCCAGGTAGAAAGGGTCTGGGTGTGGATTCCAGTGTGAAGTTATTGGGGTCTTCACTCAACAAGAAGACCTGTTCTCTGACTGACTGCCCTAATTTGGGTGGGAGTAAGTTGTCAGGGGTGGCTGATGTGATAACTAGTGGTGGAGGTGGAATGTTCTTGTCTGCTTCTTCAAAATCCTCCCAAAATCCTTCTAAAAAGCTTCCACACTCTGGTTCCAGTGAGCCAATGTTTGGCACTATTGCTAACTGCTCCTGCCCTGCATGTACATTAACTACTACTGTCTCCCAGGCACAAACACAAGCATTGTACTTGGTTTGGGTGGAGGAGGAGGGGGAGAAAGAGTGGAGAGATCTGTGGAAGTTAATCAGCACTTATGTCTGCTTGTCAGTTAGCAACTGTTGAAACAACCTTATAGTAAGATCGCATAGAGCAAAGCTTTTAGGTGTGCACTAGTACTCAGAATTGAAAGTTGCTTGAAGGGAAAACTCCAAGAGACTAGACTGAGGACCATAGCCTCAGTGTCTCCCAGTATATATAGACTAAGGAGCTGTATGTACATGTTTGTGCTACAGCTATCAACCAATTGTAAAGTCTGGATAGCAGTCTATGCTAGCCAATGGTGTATCAGACTCGGCACAGCCAAGATAAGTATGAGTCATCCTGCAGCAGTGGGAATCAAAAGGAAGAGAAGCAATCAAGGCTGTGGAGCAGAAATGAAAAGAATGGAAGCTGGACATAGCCCTGAGTGGAAATAAATATAGTGTGCCCCATCATAGATGTGGCAGTGGGAAATAAATGCCATCACCATTAAAGCATAAGGCAGAAATGAAAAAGTGGTGGAGATCTCCATATCCTAAATCGGTGAAGATCTAGATCAGGTGAGCATCTCAGTGCCAGACAGAACCTGGTGATTCCAAGTTTCCATAGGGGGGAACTGTGAGTCCTACTGTGCACTCTTGTGCTAGGTCTGTGAAAGATAAAAGATAAGATGCATCCATTATCATGATAAGATATAAGAGAGGAGAAATATCAATTAAGTCCATTGTCTGTTGTGCAATGATTGCAACAACTGTACTTGATTCATTTTGTTCATGTGAAAGATCAATGCACTCTTCAGTTGAATGCAAAGGCAAGGGAAGTATGGTAGTCTAGTTCTAATGAAATGACCTAAAACCTTAATAGTGGAGCTGTTTGGACTTCAGTCACCTTGTAGGACTTGGACTGGGGATGAGAGTAGCAGTGGTGCTGCTAGACACTTGGTTCTAAAGAATACACCAGGAGAACTAGACTGAGGGCTCAGCCTCACTAGTCTTCAGTTTATATATTCATGGTGTGTGGCTATGCTACTACCAGAGCAGCATATCTAAGGTGAGTCCATATGTCTAGACTAGCCAATAGCATATTGGGCTCAGGATGTGTCAGTGCCTGAGTAAGCATGTGAGTCATGCCAACAAAGCCATGACTGTGGTGTGACTAGGGTTGCCCTGCCATTCCAACAAGGTAGGGTAGTGATTAAATAGAAGCAGGTGGAGATTAAGTAGAAGTGCACAGCCTAGCTGTGGCAAAATGGAAGAGAAGCCATCAAAGCTGTGAAGTGGAAATTAAATGTGGCTAGGATCTCTGTATCCTAGATCTGAGATCCAGATTGGGCAAGAGTCCCTGTGCCAGAAGGGACTTAGTAGTACCAAGACCAGAAGGGTCTGGCCTCTACTGTACACTCTTGTGCCAGGTCTGTGAAAGTAAAGATAAGATGTGTCTATGTGCACAATAAGATAAAGAGAGGAAAGAAAATAATGCTAAGTTCATGTTGCATTATAGTCCATTTGCAACAGGTGCACTGCCAACCCAACAAGGCAGCATGGTGATTAAATAGAAGCAAGTGGAATGAAAAAGAAGGTCACAGCCTAGCTGTGGGAGAATGGAAGTGAAGCCCTCAAGGCTGTGGAATAGAGATTAAAGGTGGCTGAGATCTTCATATCCTAGATCTGAGATCCAGATCAGGCGAGAGTCTCTGTGCCAGATGGAACCTGTTGCAATCATTGCACAATGGACAACGGACTTAGTCATATTTTCTTTCCTTTCTTGTTTTATCATGATAACAGATGCACATCTTATCTTTTATATTTCGCAGACCCAGCACAAGAGTGCACAGTAGGACTTGCAGTTCCCTCCTATGGGAACTCAAGATCACTAAGTTCCATCTGGCACTGAGATACTCACCCAATCTGGATCTTTACCAATTTAGGAAACAGAGATCTCCACCATCTTTTTCATTCCTGCCTTACACCTTAATGGCAATGGTGTCCACCTTCCACCACCACATCTATGATGCAGCACATTATGTTCATTACCACTTAGGGCTATGCCTGAAACAACCTAAAACCTGAATGATGTTGGGACTTCGGTCACCTATAGGACTTGGACTAGAGATGAGAGTATAGCAGTGGTGCTGCTAGACACTAGGTTCTAGGGAATATACCAGAAGAACTAGACTGAGGACTCAGCCTTGCTAGCCTCTGGTTTATATATTAACAGAGTGTGGCTATGCTACTACTGGAGCAGTGTGTCTAAGGTGAGTCCATATGTGTAGACTAGCCAATGGCATATCGGGCTCAGGATGTGTCAGCACTTGAGTAAGCATGTGAGTCATGCTGACAGAGCCATGACTGCGGAATGACTAAGGGATGCACTGCCAATCCAACAAGGCAGCGCAGTGATTAAATAAGAAGAAATGGAAATGAAAAGGGAAGTGCATAGCCTAGCTGTGGCAGAATGGAAGAGAAGCCATCAAGGCTGTGGAGTGGTAATTAAAAGGTGGCTGAGATCTCCATATCCTGGATCTGAGATCTAGATTAGGCAAGAGTCTCAGTGCCAGATGGAACCTAGTGATCCTGAGTCTCGGTAGGGCAAGACTGCAGATCCTACCATGCACTCTTGTGCCAGGTCTGTGAAGTGGAGATAAGATGCATCTGTGTTCGCGATAAGATAAAGGACGAAAGGAAAATAATGCTAAGTCCATGTTGCATTATAGTCTGTTTGCAACAATGCCCAGCTTCCATTCCTTTCATTTCCATCCCACAGCCTTAATGGCTTTTCTTCTTTCTGATCTCCACTGCTGCAGGATGACTCATACTTATCTCAGCTGTGCTCAGCTCGATACACTACTGGTTAGCATAGACATACTATCAGACCTCCACCATTGGTAGATACCCTAGTGTACAAACATGTATACACATAGTCATTTGTCTATATATACCAAGAGACACTGAGGCTATGGTCCTTAGTCTAGTCTCTTGGAGTTTTCCCTTCAAGCAACTTTCAATTCTAAGTACTAGTGTAAACCTAAAGCTTCACTCCTTGCAACCTTGCTATAAGGTTGTTTCACTAGACTAGACTCTTATCAGCTTTACCTTTGCCCTTGTATTCAGAACAAGAGTACATTGTAATACCTATGAACCATATGGACATCAAGCACAGTGACTAACAATAGTATACACTTTAAGTGCCGATTTCTTTTCACAGATCCCTCCCTTTTACAGCTGAGGACAGAGAACAGTATGCACAGCATATTGCTCACTTCCTAAACACACAAATTAATGTAGTAGAAGAGGCGCAGTTAGCAGCCAGTTTAGAAGTTGGGCCATTGGAACTAGGGTGTGGACAAGCCTTAGATGACTTCACTTTTGACTTAGACAGCTCAGAGAGAGAGCCATCACCACCAATCCACCCCTAATTCCTCAACCAAGCCACCTCGTTGCTTGAGACATTGGCAGAAAACTTAACCTCTGGATTGAGCCCCTACGAAGAGGAAGTCAACCCCAATGACTTCACCCCAAAGAGATCACCCCTGACCTTTACCCACCTCATTCAAGGGCCCCTACTCCCTCCTCTAGGCCACACCTTTTATGACACCACCCCAGAAAGGATGATCTCCACTCCACCTATAAAGAGGGAGCTGTTACAAAATGTTACGCCAATGGTCTATTACACTGTCTATGATTCCCAGGCATTAGGACACCCGACGACCCCATATCTATTTCCACCCCTTTTTAAAACCACCTATCAAGAGGAAGGCCCACCAGAATGCCTAATACCCAGATAGTACTCTCTCAACAGAGGACTACTCATTCACCCAGGAACGCGACCCCTCTCTAGTCAAACTAGTAACCCAAGACGAGAACCCCATCCCGTTAACCATGCCTAAGGGGAGACCATTCCCTAGGCACCCCGGATCTCCCATACACATTCTCACTCATCTCCGTTACACTGCAAGGCTGTACCACAGCATCCCTAGCCATCACGGCTGTACCACAGCATCCCTAGTCATCGCGGCTGTACCACAGCATCCCTAGTCACCAAGGCTATGCCCCAGCATCCTCCATTAACACCAGTCACCTCACAGCCTCTCTTCCTTCTACAACCGAGGGAGTGGTATCACATTCGTGACATTCCGTATCCACCCTACCATGATAACCTTTCCATAGTCTTACCAGAGCCTCACCCCCTATGCATTTACCTTACCAAGGACCTATACTTTAGTAACGCACAGACATCACTTGGTCTGTGCACTTCCAGCAGCGCTATATAAACCTCCATTGTACCACCCATGTACTTTAGCTAGATCTACGCAACTCCACTATCTAAGGCAAAGCCCAAAGGGAAAGGCCATGATTACATGGCCAATATACAAGGAATGGACTTCAAAGCTGCTCAGGCATGATTCCAAGATTACAAAAATCTAGCCTCAAAGTTGGGAATAGGCCAAGCTTGAACCATATTGGGAATGGTAAGGGTGGTAAAGGACCAGTCTGTTTTTCTTCTTGGTCTCTATTATACATACAAAAACAAAAAAATATTTCACCTATAAATTACTTTTCCTTACTTATGATTGACAAATGTATGGAATCAGATGCCATGGACATCTCTGAATAATTTTCCATTTCTTTAGACTCTTTATTGCTGACAGGGAAGCCCTCTCAGAGGCTTGGCTGGGGCATTACACTAGTGCTTAATTCCCCTTTGACACCTCCACCACATGTTACTCCAACAGATAACTTTCCTGAAGACATCTTCATACATAACCTTCATCTAGATCGAGAAATCCTTCTAGACATCCACATTGCCCCCTTCATGAACCAACACGAAGACAACTATACCCACACAAAGGCCCTGCTGGACAGTGGTGCCAATGCTATATTTATAGACCAAAAATGGGCACAAGACACCAAGATTCCTCTTATGAAACTCTGTCATAAGATCCTCATCTACAATGTTGATGGAACCAAAAACTCCACCAAAAGCATTACCCATGCAGCAGAGCTAGTAATAGAGTTCCAGGGACACCAAGAGAAAGTAATGGCAGAAGTAACTGATCTGGGAAAGAACACCTTCATCCTTGGATATGAATGGCTTAAATGACACAACCCAGAAATAGATTGGACCAAAGGCATGGTCCAAATGACCAGATGCCCATGACACTGCCATTGCTTACAGAGTAAGCCACTCTCCCTCCGCTTACAGGAAAAGGAAGAAGAGGAACTCCAATATGAGATACACGCCATGAAACAACCTAAAACCTTTGAGGACTTCGGTCGCCTGTAGGACTTGGACTAGAAAGTGGAGTATAGCAGTGGTGCTGCTAGACACTGTGTTTTAGGGAATACACCAAGAGAACTAGACTGAGGACTCAGCCTCGCTAGCCTCTGGTTTATATATTAACAGTGTGTGGCTATGCTACTACCAGAGCAGCATGTCTAAGGTGAGTCCATATGTCTAGACTAGCCAATAGCATATCGGGCTCAGGATGCGTCAGCACCTGAGTAAGCGTGTGAGTCATGCTGACAGAGCCATGACTGTGGAGTGACTAAAGTGCGCACTGCCAACCCAACAAGGCAGCACGGTGATTAAATAAGAAGGAGCGGAAATTAAATAGAAGCGCATAGCCTAGCTGTGGCAGAATGGAAGGGAAGCCATCAAGGCTATGAAGATGGAGATTAAAGGTGGCTGAGATCTCCATATCCTAGATCTGAGATCCAGATTAGGTGAGAGTCTTGGTGCCAGACGGAACCTAGTGATCCCGAGTCCCAGTGGGGTGAGACTGCGGGTCCTACCGTGCACTCTTGTGCCGGGTCTGCGAAGTAGAGATAAAATATGTCCATGTTCGTGATAAGATAAAGAAAGAAAGGAAAAATAATGCTAAGTCCCTGTTGCATTGTAGTCCATTTGCAACATGCCACCATTAGAGTGCTTGAAGTGCAATTAGAACAAAAGAAACTGAAGGAAGATCCAAAACCTGCAGTAGAAGATCTTGTACCTCCAGAATACAAAAAATACTTTAATGTATTCTCAAAGAAGGAATCTGAATAAATGCCATTGCAAAAACTGTGGAATCATGCTATAGATCTCAAAGATACCTTTACACCAAAAAAGGGTAGATTGATTCCCCTTTCAGTTACAGAACAAGAAGAGGTCAAAGCCTTTCTAGACAACCAGCTGGCTAAGGAGTATATCCAACCTTCTAAATCCCCCCAAAATCTCTCTGGTCTTCTTCATTCCAAAAAAGGATGGTAAAAAGCAAATGGTACAAGATTATCAGTACTTTAACGAACACATAGTCAAGAATAATTATCCCCTCCCACTCATATCCCAATTAGTGGATAAGCTCCGTGGTGCAAAGCTCTTTATAAAAATGGACCTCTGATGGGATTACAACAATGTCTGAATCAAGGAAGGTGACAAATGGAAAGCTGCTTTTGTCTGCTTCAAGGGCACATTAGAACCCTTAGTAATGTACTTTGGGTTATGCAATTCCCCCACCATCTTCCAAGCAATGATGAATGAGATCTTTGCCAATATGGATGATGTTGTGGTGGTCTACATAGATAATCTAATGATATTTACCAAGATGGACAATCAAGCTGAACACAATCAAATTGTACTTGAAGTCCTCCACTGGCTAAAGGAAAACAATCTTTATGTAAAACTGGAAAAGTGTACTTTCCACACCACAGAAGTTGACTTCTTAGGCATGATAGTCAGAAAGGATGGGATCAAAATGGACAATACAAAAGTCCAAGCCATCCTAGAATGGCCTGTCCCAAAAAACCTATGTGGTGTTAGATCCTTCATGGGGTTAGTGAATTTTTATAGATGCTTTATCAAGGACTATTTGAAAGTGGCTAGACCACTAAATGACTTGATGAAGAAAGATACCCCATTTGTATGGACAGACAAATGCCAAGAAGCATTTGACATGCTCAAAATACATTTCACCACCACTCTGGTTCTCACTTACCTGGATATAGATTGCCAATTTCAAGTTGAGAGCAACTCCTTGGACTTCACCACTAGCATTGTCCTATCTATTCTAAAAGAAGATAAGTGGCACCTGGTCGCTTATTCGAGCCATTTAATGACAGATCAAGAATGGAACTACCCCATTGCTGACAAGGAGATGCTAGGCATTATCCAAGCACTAGAACAATGGTGGCATTACCTAGAAGGTGCTAGACACCAGTTCAAGATCTGGAATGATCATGCAAACCTACAATAGTTCATGCAGCACCAAGACCTTAACCAAAGGCAAGCACACTGGGCTCAATACCTATCTAGATTCAATGCACTCTGGGTGCACAAACCAGGAGCCTCAATGGCCAAAGCCAATGCCCTCTCTGGACAAGAAGGTCACACAGAAGGAATAGACAATGACAATAAAGGAGTGTTAGTCATCTCCCCAGAGATAATCCATTCAACTATGGTCTTGATCACTGATAAAGGGGCCCAAATTAGACATCACATCTTTTTAGAAATGTGCAAGCTCTCGGAACAAGATATACAAGAATTAGAATGCAAGCACAGAGTTTGAAAAGAACACAATGGCTGTTTATTCAACGAAAACAGCCAACTTTACATACCTGCATCTAACTTATTACAGATGCAAGTCATCCAACAATGTCATGACTCCCTGGTTGCAGGACATCCAGGATACAACAAAACATTAGACTTGTTGCAGCACAACTACTGGTGCCCTGGCATAATCTCAATGGTCAAGGATTACATTGCTAGATGCGACACATGCCAATGGCACAAGGGAACAAATCAAGCCCCTAGTGGGCTACTTCAACCACTTCCAGTTTCTGAAGGATCCTGGGAACATATTACCACTGACTTCATTACCAACTTACCCTCCTTCCAGGGATACAATTCCATCCTTATGGTAGTCAACCAGTTTAGCAAAAAAGTGGAACTTGTTCCATGTACCAAGGCCATATCCACCCTAGACATGGCCCACCTATTTATGAACCATGTTTGGAAGCATCACAAACTTCCAAAATCCATCACCTCAGACTGAGGCCCTTAGTTTGCCTTCAAGGTAATGTGAGAAATCAACCACAGGCTCAGAATAGAAACTAAATTATCCACTTCCTTCCATCTTCAAACAGATGGCCAATCTGAGATTGTCAACAAGGAAGTTGGCAAATTCTTACATATTTATTGCTTTGATTGACAAAGCAACTGGCCCAATTGGCTTGCTGTCACTCAGTTCTCCCTCAACAACAAGAAGCATTCCACCACGAAACAATCACCCTTTGAAGTGACTCACCCTTATCCTGTTTGGGCAGGACCCTCTACCCCATCAGCCACACAAAGCAAAGCACCCACCACTAATGATTACCTCAAGCTTCTTGATGATGTATGGAAGAACATCATCCATGCACAGGAATGCATGAAGATCCAAGTTGATAGACACCAGTCCTCAGCATCAGCTTTTACCATTAGAGACCTCATATGGCTCTCAACAGAGAACCTTAAATTAACATGCACTAGCCACAAACTCACAGAGCGTTGGCTAGGACCATACACTATCACCACTTTGGCAGGACCAAATGTGGTTACACTACAACTACCCCAATCTATGTGCATACACCCCACAGTCAATGTATCCCAGGTTAAACCATATAAGGAATGCCTTGAAGGCCAACTGGTTAACCTGCCCAGGCCCCATACAGGTTATGGAGGACAGAGACAATGAATGGAAACTTGACTACATAGTTGTCGACTCACATTACAAGGGACATCACCTAGAATATTTAATTCACTGGAAAGGCTATGATGAGACTGATCATATATGGGAACCCATCAGTAATCTGACAAACATCCAAAAGTCCATACAGGACTTTCATGCCCATCACCCAGCAGCCTCCCGAACCCTTTCCATCGATCTAGCCAATTTCCTCTTCCTATTTAAACCAACACACAACAACCATTCAGAGATCCACCATTACTCTGAAATCCCCTTTGATCACCTGGAATGTGATCCATAGAGAGGGGGTAGTATTGCAATTGTTGCACAATGGACAATGGACTTAGTTGTATTTTCTTTCCTTTCTTATCTTATTGTGATAACAGATGCACATCTTATCTTTTATATTTTGCAGACCTGGCACAAGAGTGCATGGTAGGACTTGCAGTTCCTATTACAGAATAACTCCCTTCAAGGTCTACCATAGTCTAGGAACCCCATTGCACTCAGACACCTGCTCTTTAGTGTTTCACCCACTAACCCATTGAGACTACAACATCCAGAAGAACCACAACAACCCTTGGAAGGACTGCCCATTGCATCAGATACCCAAGGAACATTATTAAAAACCTCGCAGAAGAGAAGGGAACAACAATCATCCTTAGGAACCTCGCAAAGGAGGACAAAACATTACCCTTAGCATCCTTAAGGGCCTCGCAGAAGTAGAGGAGCATCTTCACCAGTAAACCCAGAGACTCTACCAGAGGAGGGCAGAGTATCACCATGGCTGTACCACAGCATACCAAGTCACTATGGCTGTCCTGCAGCATACCAAGTCATTATGACTGCACCATGGCACACCAAGTCACCATGACCACATAACTCAACAAGTCATCATGATGACACCACAAGATGACACCTTGACAATTGGAGAGAGAGACAGGACCCTAGACATGCTTCGCCAGCATGACCTCATCCATCAAACACTCATTCTCACGACAGGGCACAATGCCCATATTCACATGACACTCATTCTCATGACAGGGCATGATGTCCACATCCACATGACACTCATTCTCATAACAGGGCATGATGCCTGCATTCACATAACACTCATTCCTATACTGAAGGGTGATGCCCATCTTTCCATAGCCTTACCGAAGGCACGTTTACCTTACCACGAACATGCCTCATTCATTAGCTGGACATTACTTAGGCATGTATGCCTCACCACAGATCCTTACCAATATAGCATGGGTAACACTTGGTCTGTGCACCATTACAAACACTATATAAACCCTACTTGTACAATGAATGTACCTTAGCTAGATCTATGCAATTTACCCTGCATTGTACAAGAGTTCTAGTGAAGATCACAGTCTGGAGTTACTTCCTCTTAATTGAGTGAAGGTAACCAGAAGGTAGTGACTAAGGATTGGCTAACTCAGCTATGAAAGACACACTCGTGAACCAATCACTAAGAAGTCTCATGGACTCTCTATCAAGCAAAGTAACTAGAGAGCTCTCGTATGACAAGTGGGTTACGTCTAACAGTTTCCCCCTATGGGAACTCAAGATCACTAAGTTCCATCTGACACTGAGATACTTGCCTGATCCAGATCTTCACCAATTTAGAAAACAGAGATCCCTGCCATCTTTTTCATTCCCACCTTACACCTTAATGGCAATAGTGTCCACCTCCCACTGCTACATCTATAATGTGGTGCATTACATTCATTACCACTCAGGGCTATGTCCAGCTTCCATTCCTTTCATTTCTGTCCCATAGCCTCAATGGCTTCTCTTCTTTCTAATCCCCACTACAGTAGGATGACTCATACTTATCTCAGCTGTGCTCAGCTTGATACACTACTGGTTAGCATAGACATACTATTGAACCTCCACCATTGGTAGATACCCTAGTGTACAAACATGTACACACATAGTCGTTTGTCTATATATACTAGGAGACACTGAGGCTATGGTCCTCAGTCTAGTCTCTTGGAGTTTTCCCTTCAAGCAACTTTCAATTCTGAGTACTAGTGTAAACCTAAAGCTTTGCTCCTTGTGACCTCACTATAAGGTTGTTTCAGAACCTAGTAGTACCAAGACTGGATAAGGGTCTGGCCTCTACTGTTAACGTTAAGCCAAGCTAGTTGCAAAGGCTTTTCTTGAGACTTTATTGTTAATATCCCTTGGTTGCTTTCCTTGACTAGTCTTCCTTAGGGTCTTTCACTAGTTCGCTTGTAGCTTGGTATGATTGCGTAGAACTAGCTATTGTTACAAGTACTAGACAATGCTTTATATACTGAAGGTCCTTTGAGCACGGACCAAGACACGAGGTTGCCTCATGTTGGGCTATGCTCTACTGCAGAGTGAGTCAAAGACGGAAATGAAGGTAACACGAGATATCCTCAAGGTAAGGAAGCAAAGTGAGAAGCCTCGAGGTAAGGCTATGTAATGGAAATGAAGAGAGGCTGTTCAATTAGTTACCAAGGAGATTGAGCGCGATCTCCTAACATATTAGGAATAATTGGAGCCTCCAAGAAAGCATAAAGGTTCTCCTCTATGAGTTGTCCCATAGAGACAATACCAAAGGCCAGAGCGTCTTCTGTTCGTAAAGACTGGTACTCTGGGGGAGAAGGAATAAAAGTATCATACTCGAACCAGAAGTCGTACTGTTCTATAACATTACCCCCTTTGTAGAACTGAAGCACTGCTTCAGTTATCTTCTCTTGCATTCTCCCTTCAAAGGCTAACTCCCCCTCCGTCGGAGCAGTCACCCTCGTTCCACACGTGTACCTCCAGGTCCTCGTCGGAGTCGTACCTGGCTCTATGTAAGGGGCATTCGATTTGAGAGTGGCCCAGTGAGTTGCACATGGGACATTGTACCTGTGGGCAGAACTTTTGAGGGTGGCCTGGAGCACTCATCTTGCAGTGAGGGTACGTGTAATGCGGGCATTCAACCCGGAAATGGCCCAGCCTGTTGCAGGTGAAACAACGCTTTTCAATCGGACCAAATCGTTGTGTACTTGTTGTTGCTCCTGGGTCATCAATTGCAACAAGCTGGGCGGGAGCGGTAGCACATCTAGGTGGAGGGGGAAGAGGTCGTGTGTAGGGTGGAGAGGGTGTTCGGGGGTGGTATTCCCGATCAGGTGTTGGAGTTCACTGAGGGTTTGTCTGGTATACATACAGTTGCGCCCTTCTTCCTCTGATAGCGGAGTTAATGAAAGAAGTGGGGGATAGAACCTCTGCATTCTCCCGTTGGACTCTTCTGGGGCGTCCTCAAAGTGGTTCTGTCCTTCTGGCAACCTGAGGTGGTGGAGTGCTACGAAATGAAAGGGGCGTGCCTTCCCTGGAACTGTTCACTACCGTGGTATCGTCTCGTTCCTCGTCAACCTCCCCTTCTTCTCTCTCTCTGATTGGGATCCTTTCCCCTCCATTGCGGTTCCTCCACATTTTCCTTATGGCTTCGTTGAAGTCCTCGTTGAAGAATCCTGTCTCCCGGAAATAATCATCGCGTTCTCCTGCTGAGAGCGATGCCAGAATGGGGAGGAGGAAGGGGGAGAGGATCTCAGGGAGGAGGTTGTTGATTACCCCGAAGAATCCGTCGTTATGGAGCAAGTCGAGGACTCGTTGTTTGGTGTTGGCCAACGCACACATCATGGTGTTGTCGTAAGGAGCGGGGAGGCCTTGAGGGCAACATAGGTTGTGGGTAAGTGACAAGGTTTTGAATGTTCGGTATAGTTCGATGCCTTCAATAAGGCGGTGGTTTTCCGTGTACCACGGGTCGTGTTCCAGGGCATAGCAGGCAACTGCATTGCTGATGACTACTCCAT